>LDKF01000498.1:42431-56913 GCA_001026735.1 Rotylenchulus reniformis
GGGGAGGAACAGGGAACTTTTCTTTGAATTCTGATGTTCATTCGAAGTTGGCAACTTGATGAACAACCTAGCGCAATCTGAGTAAGTTATTCTCCCTCCCTTAAATTTAATTTACTTGTCTTAGCCGCTGAAAAAACCTACACAAGCTACAAGTTCGGAAATACCTTTAAGGATACAGATCCTTTGACATAGGGTGACGACGGGGTTCCTGCTCCCCGCGAGGGTCGCGAATCCCCGTCCCCGTGGCCTTGTCTCCGCGGGGACACGGGGACAAAATACACTCCTAAGAATGGGAAAATCGGGAGATATTGAAGAAAAGTTTTAGGAATCAGGGAGGAAAATAAGGAAGATACAGATTCTTTGACATAGGGTGGCTGGAAGATACAGAGGATAAGATTGACCAAAAAATCGTCAATTTTCCCTAAGAAATGTGTTAAAAGTTCGAAATAATTTTCTCCGGCGTCCTCTATCGGGGCCGCCGGCTCCCCTCAATCAGTGTTATATCTTTTCTTCATCAAAATACTGATTTGGAAGGTACTATCCTTCAAAAAATCTGCTACCACCATTTAAGTTTTTTAAAAACAATTTTAATTATTAAAAAATAAGAATCCTCAACCAATTTATTTTTTGTCTCAAAATGATTAATTTTCTTAAGAAAAAGGCATAATTTTTCAAAATTTTCAACGGACCCTCCAAAAATGAATAAAAGAATTATAAAGGTCATAAACTATTATAAAAGTGAAAAAATTTTTTTTAATTATTACTTTTAATTAAAAAATATATATTTAGTTGATTTAATTTGAATTTTAGTAAGAAAAAAAAAATATTTTTTTGCGAAAAATTTTTCACTATATAAAAGGCTTAGAAAATTTTCTTGTCCCCGCGAAAATCTGTCCCCGTCCCCGTCCCGCGAGGGTCGCCAATCCCCGTCTCCGCGGGGAATTCCGCCACCCATTTGACATATGTCGGAATTGATAACATGAAAAATTCAATGGATAGGAAGTCAAAAACATGATAAGGAGTAGAAAATGTTATGAATGAAAATAATAAATGGAACTAGGTAATCATATCATAAGTTCATAAGTATAGCAGAGATGCTGATGCTATGTCATTTCTCTAAAAAACCACCATTGCGAAATAGGTAATGAGAAAAAAAAAGCTTTTTTTAAAGCTTGTTTGGTCAAAACTTCCAACGAAAAAATTGTGTGGAATTTCATACTCTTTTTTTGGTCTTTTTAGTTTTAGGAAATTTGAACAAGAGGATCATAATTTTACGAAAATCGAAAAATAGGATTTTTCACGTCATCTCTCGTGAAACTCATGTGTTACATCATGTGATGTGATATGCTAAATTTGATATCAGATTCGGATTCTATGCCCTCTAAAACTCCTAGTACCATATTTCATCATAAAATTAGATTTTTTCGGCCCAAAAAGGGGGAGTGGATCTCCTTAAGTGTTACCTGAAATCTACACAAGTTTGCCACTAGATTTTGGCCAAAGAATCTTTAAAAGTTTTTGCGTTCAATATTTCGAATTGGCGGTTTTGGAGAAACTCACAAGCACGGCTTTGTTAGCACGAGCAGAGGCTACCATGAACGTTCCAAAATGGCTATCTCAACTTACCGTCTTGTAAAGAGTCAAAGAGCGAAGCCGAGTGCCATAAATCAGTAATGGATCCAACACCTTGTTATCCGGTTGAAATTCAAATCGACAAGAATAAAGTTTCAGGTGACGAATTGCGGGAAAATATTTAGCTATTCGGCGCACCTATAAAATTCATAAGGTGGAAACTGGAAAAAATTGTTCTTACTTATTAGTAGGGCTCGAACTTTTAGTTAATTCCCTATTTTTTTTTAAAAACAGGGAATCTAGGGAAACGCTCAAAAACATGTTTTTAGACATATTTAAATGTATTTTGAGGAACTTTTTTTCCCAATTTTTCCTATTTCTTAAGGCCAGTTGGATTTTTCCCTATTTCATGACTTTTCTCCCTATTTTGCCCATTTTTTAAGAAATTCTTCACAAAAATGCAATAAAACCAAAAATTTAATTTTTTTAAGTTTTTTCAAAAAATTTATGGAAAATTTTTAGTTTTTTCCCAAAATTTTAGGAAAATTTTTAATTTTTCTAAAAAAATTTTCAATTTTTTTTTCGCAATTTTTTTTGAAAAAATTTCGAAAACTTTTTTGTTAATTTTATATTCATATTGAAAATATCTCACGATATGATAAATTAGTTTTAAAAAGGCTTAATATGCTTAGTAGACGAAATTTTTGAATTTTTTGGTCATATTTCGTAAAATTTTTTTTTGCCTATTTTTGCCTATTTCGCTACTTTTCTTCCTATTTTCTCCCTATTTGAGCCTTTTTTTTGCTCCCTAATAAGTCCCTATTTTGGCTTAGGCTTTTTCCCTAAAAGTTCGAGCCCTACTTATTAATTAGTTGGGTGCTACATATGTCGTTTAAAAAAAATCAAAACTCAATATGTCCTCTCCTCAAAAAAACTTTTGTTAGACCTATTAGACCTAAAGTATAAAAGGCAAAGTTGTACAGAAATTTATGCTCTATCTGTTGGTATAAATTTTTTTCGAATTTCGAACAAAAATTTAAAAAGTCGAAAAAACCGTATTTTTCGATATGTTTGACTTTTTCGANTTTATACCAGCAGATAGAGCATAAATTTCTGTACAACTTTGTCTTTTATACTTTAGGTCTAACAAAAAAGTTTTTAGAGGACATATTGTCTTGATTCATTTTTTTAAAACGACCCACCCAGCACTATGTATATCCTACCTACTGTCGTAGCCTTGAATTTGGCGTTTGTGGTGTTATAAGGCAGCTTCCTACCGAAATCAAAAAAAATTTTAAGCGTCGAGATGGAAGGGGAAAGTGTTCGGGTAGGACCCGATTTGATCACACGTATCTGACCAATCCATCCCTCCCTTTATCGATTTGTTCTTACTGTAGACCCTTCCCCTCTTCCATGATTCCTTCCACCCATTCTCTCCCCAATTCACTTTTCTTTTGCGATCCTAAAATATATTCCTGTCGCTCCCACATATTATTTACGCCAATAATTGTTCCCCAAATTTTGGACTAAATAAATTGCTATTTATTTACAACTGTCTATCGGGGTTCAGGCGTAACATTTGGCGACGCCCGTGAGATTTTTTTGGCAACTGCGACTAATAAGTGGGTTTGTAAAATTCTCGGTTTTTGCTGACTTTCAGTTCATCTTCACCGAAACTCAACTTTTGCCGTGTTTTTGTGTTTCGCCGGTCAAATCATCTGGCTTTTGCAGTTCATCCGGATTTTTCACTCCTGTTTAAGTGTTTAGGCAACACTTACTCAGGTCGTCCACGTGAAACACCCTTGCCCCTGTCTAGGCGACAGGATAGCCTTTGCTAGGTGCAAAGCAGGCATTAGGGTGAAATCCGCGTCGCTTCTACATTTTGAAAACAAATCGATATTCGGCAAACCGGCAAAGGATGACTGACCAACAAACCATCCAGCGGCTTACGCAAATGTTGGCGGAACAGCAGGCATTGGTCACACAGCTAATGCAGCAACAGCAACAGAATGCGCAGCCGGCACAGCCCTTCCCGACGCTTCCGGACGTAGAATGCTTCGACCTTTCTGAGGATCAGAGCCGGAACATCGCGTATTGGCTCGAACGCTTCAAATTCGCCGTTGAATGCGCAGCACCGCGCCTCTCACCAGAAGGCAAGGTGAAATTGCTGATGACCAAGCTGAGCGAGCCGGCCTTCAGTGAATATAGCAAGTATTGTTTGCCAAAGAAGGTGACTGACTTCAATTTTGATGAGACTGTGGGTCAGTTGAAAGCATTGTTCGCCAAACCCCAGTCGATCTGGATTGATCGATATGAATGTCTACGCGCAGTAAAGGACGAATCCGAGGATCTAAGGACCTTTATCAACCGGCATAAGAAATTGCTCCGAGATTTTGAGTTCGGAAAACTCAAGGAAGAACAGTTCAAATGCCTGATGCTGTTGACAGCTCTGAAAAGCACCAAGGATTCTAACTTGCGAAAGCGCATTTTAGCCAAGTTAGCGGCTGATGGTGACACTGTGAAATACGATGGGGTAGTTGAGGACCTCCAGATGTATTTGTCGACCATCGCCGAGGCGAACATTCTGGAGCAAAATCACGGGCCAAAAAAGTTGAACGCGGTCAATAAGAATGGTCATGTAAAACCGAAAGGAGTTAAGGAGGTTCCAGCTCGACAGACTCATTGCTGGCGATGCGACGAAGATTCGCATCGGCCTAAGGAGTGTCCCCGCATCAAAACTGTTTGCCGGAAGTGCAACAAGGAGGGACATCTCGAGGCACAATGCGAAAAGCATCATGAATGGCTGAAGAGAAATGCTGGAAAGGGGCAAGGGGCAGATGGAAAGGGGCAGAAGAGAGTGAATAACATTTTACTCGGGGGAGTCCTGGTTAATTCGGTTAACCAGCTAAAAAGGCTCATCGAAATTCCGGTCAAAATTAATGGGAAAATCGTGCAGTTTGTGCTTGACTCGGGCGCCGAAGTCACTGTGATTAATGAAGAGGCACATCGGCAAATTGGAGAGCCGCGACTGGCACCATTTAAGGAGCAAGCAAAGTACCATGATGGGTCCACATGCACGTTGCTTGGCCGTGGAGAAGCGACGTTCCAGATTGGGGAACGATCGCAAAAAAGGGCTATTTTATGTGTGCAAAAAAGGATCGTTGAACCTTTTGGGGATCGATTTGCTGGATGCATTCGGACTGATGGACGATATTCGACGGAATTTGGCGGATGCTTTGAGAGTCAATCAGGTCAAAAAGGACACTTCAGAAAAGAGCTGATTCAGATGTCCTGAAGGGACTACAGCTCAAATTTCCGGAAGTTTTCTCGTCAGAACTGGGACACTGCAAGCAGATCAAAGCACATCTGGAGCTGAAGTCGGACGCCATTCCTGTCTATTGTCGGCCGCGTCCTGCCCCATACAATACCAGAGCGGTTGTGGAGGCAGAATTGGAGCGGTTGGAGCGCATGAATGTCATCAAATCAGTCGAACACACTCGTTGGGCCGCACCCATTGTGGTTGTGAAGAAAGCCAACGGGTCGGCACGCGTGTGCGCAGATTTTTCAACTGGATTAAATAACGCACTGCTGCTGCATCAGCATCCCCTGCCTCTGCCCGAGGACATTTTTGCGACGTTGAACGGAGGCCGCGTGTTCACGCAGATCGATTTGCGCGATGCATACCTGCAAATTGAACTAGACGAACAGTCAAAAGAGTTGTGCACGATAGCCACTCATCGCGGAAACTTCCAATATCAGCGTCTGCCATTCGGAGTGAAATCTGCTCCAGGGATTTTTCAATCCATCATGGACAACATGTTGGCTGGTCTGTCATTCGCAATTGCATACCTGGATGACGTTATCGTCGTAAGCAAGAATCCAGAAGAGCATCGGAAGCATTTGGAAGAAGTTTTCCAGCGAATTGACAGTTATGGGTTCCGAATTAAGCCAGAAAAGTGCACCTTCTTCAGGAAGCAGATAAGGTATCTAGGCTTCGTTGTCGACAAGGATGGGAGAAGGCCGGACCCAGCAAAAATCCAGGCGATTTCTGAGATGCCAAAGCCAACTGATGTGTCAACTTTACGATCTTTTCTGGGGATGATTAACCACTATCAGCAGTTTGTAAAGAACATGCGTTTCATCCGCCAACCTTTGGACGATCTGCTTAAGCATGATGTGGTTTGGGATTGGTCTGCTAAATGCCAGGAAACCTTTGAAAAGATCATCGAAATCCTGAAATCAGATCAGCTGCTCGCCCACTACGACCCATCACAAGAAATCATCGTGTCCGCCGATGCGTCGGAACATGGAATAGGGGCCGTGATTTCCCATCGCTTCTCTGATGGAAGAATGAAAGCAATCGCCCACGCCTCTTGTTCCCTGTCCCCAGCGGAGAAAAATTATTCGCAGATAGAAAAAGAGGGGCTGGCATTGGTGTTTGCTGTTAAGAAATTCCATAAGTATCTCTACGGGAGGCACTTTGTATTGCAAACGGACCACAAGCCATTGCTGACCATTTTTGGCGGTAAAAAGGGAATTAAGGCATGTAGCGCCAATCGCCTGCAGCGATGGGCCCTGACACTTCTGGGTTATGATTTTGATATCGAGTATCAAAATACATTAGAATTCGGCCAGGCAGATGCCTTGTCGCGACTGATTGCGAACACGCCGAACCCAGATGATGATATTATTCTGGCCAATCTGACAGCGAGTTCGGGACAATTTGCTTTGAATGCTGTTGTGACACAGCTGCCACTCATGTTCAAGGATCTGGTCGAAGCCTTAGAGCAGGATCAGATGCTCAAGGATGTCATGAGCTACGTCCGAACTCAATGGCCATCAAAGAGGGCAATGTCTGCGGACATCTCGCCATTCCATCGACGCCAGGAAGAGCTAACCATCGTGGATGGGTGTCTGCTGTATGCTGATCGAGTAGTTGTGCCTGAAGTCCTCCGATCCAAAGTACTTCAGCTATTGCACAAGGGTCACCCCGGAATGAAGCGGATGAAAAACCTGGCACGGCAGCATGTGTACTGGCCGAAAATGGATGAGCAAATCGAGGAACTAGTGCGTGCATGCAAGGCATGTGCCTCGGAAGCCAAACAGCCAGTGAAAACACTGCTCCATTCCTGGCCGAAAACTGAGGGGCCGTGGAAGCGAGTGCATCTGGACTACGCTGGGCCATTTTTCGGGAAAATGTACCTGGTCATTGTGGACTCATTCTCCAAATGGCCTTAGGTCTTCGAAATGCGTTCCACTGGGTCCGTAGCGACCATCGATAAATTGCGTTACCTGTTTGCCCGTCATGGGATCCCCGAAATATTGGTCAGCGACAACGGGACGCAGTTCACGTCCAAGGAATTCAAGGACTTCGTCATGGCCAATGGCATTGATCACCTGTTTTCTGCTCCCTACAATCCGATGTCCAATGGACAAGCCGAACGTTTTGTGGACACGTTCAAACGGACTTGTCGGAAATTAAAAGGGGAGGGAGCAGCCCACGTGCTGGACACATTTTTGGCAACTTATCGAACAACTCCAAATGATGCATTGCCCGGCAACAAAAGTCCTGCGGAAATTCTCCTCGGAAGGAGACTCCGCACAACATTGGATCTTCTTCGCCTGAAGCCACGTCCATTGATGGTGCGCAACGAGGCCATGGAGTTGCAGTTCAACAGGCGGCATGGAGCCAAGCCGAGAAGCTTCGAGCTTCAGGACAAGGTCTTCGCGCGACATCGATTGTCACAGTCTTGGCGACCTGGAAGTGTCTTCGGCCGACGAGGTGTGATGTACGACGTTACGTTCCCGGACGGATCTACAGGTAGGTTTCACGCGAACCAGCTGTTGGAGCGGCATACCGAGGAGACGGACCAGGATCAGCTGGACATGTTCAACGAGGATTTTGGCCTGCCAATGGCCAAGCAGCCAGAAATGGCCCCGAATATCGCACGCGAGCCCGAAGTGATCGCTCCGGAGCAGCCCGCACCTGTGTTCGAGCGAATGGTGTCACCACCAGCTCCGGAACGGAGACGGAACCCCGAGCGAAACCGTCGTCCACCGAGAAGGTACTCGCCCGGCTGAGGAACGGCAAGGAATAAGAAGGAAGGAAGGACGAACCCTTTTTAAAAGGGGAGGTGTTCGGGTAGGACCCGATTTGATCACACGTATCTGACCAATCCATCCCTCCCTTTATCGATTTGTTCTTACTGTAGACCCTTCCCCTCTTCCATGATTCCTTCCACCCATTCTCTCCCCAATTCACTTTTCTTTTGCGATCCTAAAATATATTCCTGTCGCTCCCACATATTATTTACGCCAATAATTGTTCCCCAAATTTTGGACTAAATAAATTGCTATTTATTTACAACTGTCTATCGGGGTTCAGGCGTAACAGAAAGATAAATGAACTAATTAAACAAGACAAAATAATTTTTTTATTATATAAGACTGACAGCTTTTTACTCGTCAGCGACACCATAAAGATCGTTTTTCGATTGGTCATACCCATCCCCTGAAAGTCAACCCTTAGACTTGGTACGGAAAATAAAAAAATATAATCCGTTTTTCATTTTTTCAGACCAATTTGGAGTCGATGGTCACCGAATACAAATTGCACTCGACCAAACGATCGCCGCATCGCTTGCCAACCGGCGCAATCCATTTGTATGGTTCAACTATACGATGTTTGAGTGACTCTTGAAGAATACAGGGACAATACGCAACTTGTCGGACATGTTTCCACCCATGGTTCCGCATGATTTTGTGCCACCGCCGACAGACCCGTTCAAGCTTGATCATCATACGAAAGTCGACAATGTAGGCAAAGATCATCAACTGAAACGGGCGAAAATATTTAAATTTTTGTTGAAAAAAAGGATACCAAAATTTCTTCTGGCAATCGCTCCATACTCATGCTTGGTGGACAAATTAATAAATTGTTGCTAGATATGTAATTAGTAGTGCGATAAATGATTTATCTTTTAGAATAATTTTAGGACCAAAAACGATCAAATCCTTAAAAAAATATGTTAATACCAATAATAGTATTATATTGGTATTATTATAATACCAATATCGGATAATGATTTGGAAAATCCCTATCAAAGATTTAAAAAATAATTATTTATGGAATGGGGGGGAAGGTAGAGAAGTACATAAAATGAGTAAATTAACTTCTTTGGATGCTTAAGATGGTAGTGACGAAAGTTAAGAAAGGTGTAGAAAGTTAAGCTTTAAATATTGGTTAACTTTTTGAATTTGGTATAACAGTAATTTGGGAACGTGCTGGGCCAAGGGATGGGTTGGAATAGCTGTAGGAGGATAGGTGAGAAACGGAATGAACGGGGTTCAATCCGCTGACATTTGATTGATAGGGGATTAGTAGGTGGGTTTTCGGTTCGGTGATCAGTAGACAGGGAAAGAGCGGGAGTATGGGTAGAGGAAGAGACGGAGTATGGGAAAGATGGATAGAGAGAGCCGGAGGACCGCGGGATGAATAGAGGGAATGGGCTGGAGGATCGCGGAATAGGTAGAGGAATGATAAAGGGAGAGCGGGAGTAGTAATAGAGGGAAAGAGCGGGAGTAGGGTAGAGGAAGAGACGGAGTGTGGGTAATATGGGTAGAGGAAGAGCCGGAGGATCACGGAAATCGGGGGGGGGGGGGCAACCGACTCCCTGCTCTTGGTCTGATCGGGCATTTTATACGGGTCGGCCGGATATGCGATAATCCTTGGGAAAACGGAAGATAGGCATCTTAATGGACCGGGACCTTAGCGGAAACGGGATGAATAAGCTGTGAACGGGAGGAAAGGATGAGCAATAAAGAGGGTACTTTGGCCAGGAAAGTAGAGGAAATGAATGGACTCTGATCTCGCCTAAAATATGGGGAGTAAGGCCTTTCGGCCTTACATAACGTAGGGAGAAAATTCTATGTTTTCCATAAGCCAAAATGGCTTTTCCAAAGGTCTCACTACCCGCAAGCTTGTTCTTTCGATTGACGAAGAAAAAATAGACAAAGAAAGCAAGGTGAGAAAAAATGGGGAAAAATGACTAAACATTTAATAAGTTATAGGACGAAGAACGATAGAAGAAGCAGAAAATGAGCAAAGAAATAATCCAGCCGAAGGAAGGAATTGATGAATCATAATTGTTGTTATTTATTCACCATCGCACATATGCATACCTATATTCATTGATCCAATTTTATGGTTTTTCAAAACGCAGTTCGATTTCTTAATTAATTTAATTAAGAAATTGATGTTGTTTGGAAGTAAACTGAAAAGAATGATAGGATACAGAATCCCTGGATGGGCCCAATTGATTCCATGGTATGATTAAAAAAATACAGTGCTAGAATGTTTAACATCCATCAAAACAGCCAAGTCTAAAACTAGTGTGTTAGCCAGCAGGGGAAGGGCAAGTCGGGATTTACCGCACTAACTCAAACCAACAGGCCGCCCTTCCCTTAATTAATTATTAATTAATTCCTACATTAGTGCAACATATGTTTATATGGTGTAAAAATCCAATTAACTATTAATTGCCTGTTTACTCCTTTATCGGTTATATTAGTTAATGCAACTAAGATAGGAATATTAATTAATTATTCCCACGGCCTAATATAAACTTTAGGCCCAGTGGGGATACCTATTTCTTCTAAAATAGGGCCCTGCCCTAAAATAAGGCCCTGCCCTAAAATAAGGCCCTGCCCTAAAATAAAGCCCTGCTCTAAAATAAGGCCCCCCTTTGAGGAGGTTTGAAAAAAATAAGGCCTAGGTCTTATTTTAAACAATTAACAATCACTTCAGTTATCAGAAGTTGGGGCATCACAACAATTAATAATTTAATCAAATTCGTTATTCCTGTGATATTCTCGAAATTTTATGTATATGGGCAATTTGAACATAAAAATACTAATTACTAATTGTTTAAATATGTCTCATATCATAACTTTTGTGTTTGTAGGCGATGAGAGCTTGCTAAATATCAAATACTTTTAGAACTTCTCTGAAAATTTCAGTTTCTTTTTTGGGAAATTTAAAAATTTCGAAAAAAAAAATAGAGGAGTCTTCAGACTAAAAACGAACATAATTTATGCATATGCATCTTTTCTTTTAATTTGTCCCAGAAAGTTTTTCAAAAATATTATTTTGGTGGATAGATTATTAACATTTAATGAATGACAATTGTTTCTTTTGATATTTTAATTTTTATATTTAACAGAATTAAACAAAAAAATTATTCTTCGATTTCATTGTTCGCAGGCGATGGAATTTAAAGAATAATAGAAAAATTGTTTCCTACGCCCTGAGCTATGGCCGATTTGTGTTCACGTGAATTATCAATCAAAAAAACCTATCGCATTATTCTATCCGTCAGATTGAAGCTTTTTCCAATTGAAGTTTCTCTTCACATTTTTTTATATTGAAAGAACATTGAAAAAGACAATTCACGATATTTGAGGAAAGATCAAAAAATCACGAGGTCGTTTTTTGCCACATGCGGCCCACCCTGACCATCATAGTTTTCCGTGATGAATGAACTTAAAAAATAAAATCAGTGATTATGACAACTCACAGCAGATCAAGCTTGTTGTGAAATTGATCCAAAAGTCTAACTCTCAAATGTTGCCCAAAATATTATGGCCTAACAATCGGCCAGACGAAACTCGCCGAAAAAAATCCCATCAAATCAACTGTTTATGAATTGTCTATAGTTAGACCTATTCATAGACAGTTAGGCTATGTCTATGAATAGGATCCGACATTTGGGGATTTTGATATATCTCGGCTCAAACATCTAAAAATAATAATTTTGATATTAAAAAATAGAGCAAAAAATTAACTACAAAATAAGCCAAATTGGCCAGCTGCCAAAAAGTTATGGCCAAGATACAATTAGCGGCCAAATTCAGAGTAGTTTGTCTACGTATAATTTTTTAATTGAACTAATTCGATGGGCTTAGCTTTATTTTATAGTTAATTTTTTGCTCTATTAAAATTATTTTTTGTTGCTTTTGAGCCGAGATATAACAAATGATCTCCGAAAGTCGGGATCCCCAAATGTTGCGCCATGGAATAGGATGGGTCTTATAAAATATGAAACAGGACCTTTTCAGCGGTATTTTTTTAAGGACAATTTTTTATTGGGAGTTCACTTCACCATTTCTGGCCCAAAAATGCAACTTACGGTGTCCCACCGTCGTCGTTGCCATTGAACACCTCCTCCCGGAACAATTGGCTCAATACCGGATTAATCGGGACAAATCGGTGGTCAACATGGTGAACAGCCAAAAAGGGGTCTTGGCAGACGGTAGCAACACGTCCATGTTGTACACCATGGATACAAATCTACAAGATGGCCAAATTACATGGATGAAGGATAAAGACATGCCAGTTTCATGTTTAAATTGTTATTTTTATTTTTAACTTACATTTCATATATATTGAATTCAATGGAAAATATTAAAATAAAAAATAAATTTCAGCTAATAATATTTTTTATTGGCTTGAACCATCGAGAATGAGACTAAGTGTCCCGGCGTGGATAAAATATATCCTTAAAAGGTGAGTGGGAAATCAGCAAAACTCAACCATAAATCTACCCAAAACTAATTTCCTTCTAAAAATACCATACCAATAAGGGATGTAATCTTATAAAAAAGTAAATGCTTTAAATTCAGGCAACCATGCTAAAACTCATAAAAATTCTCAAAATAAGAAAATTTAAATTTGTAAGATTAAGGTCCTCAAAATTTATTTAAAAAAACGCAATAGAAGAAATTCAAATGATAAATATCGAACATTTTAATTATGCAATGCTCTCTCTCTCTCTCTCTTCCCAAACATACCCGAAGCGGCAAGTATTTCCGCGCGCCGGCGCGCCATTGATCCGCCACAAGACTGCGCAACTCATTGGCATCTTCGGGCGGCACAGGCAACCAAGGGGACGATGTGCGTGCATAGAGTGAGTGAAGATTCTGGAGAAAATATGAATTAACTGTTTTAATTTTTTGATATTGAGAGCAAAAACTGACCGGACAGAGGAGGACAAGTTGGACCATCTCTGCAATTGAAAATGATGCGCATGGCACATTCAAATGCTAAATGATTTTAAAAATATCTTCAAAAAATATTTTTATTTGGCCGGGGGCGTAAAAGAAAGCTTTTATGGTATTAATTTATAGTCGAAGCAGATCATTTTCCCGCCAGAGTTCCCTAGAAAAAATTTTGAAAATAAAAAATTTTTGCGAAATTTCAAAAAAAAATGAAATTTTTAAAATTAAAAAACGATTTTCTTTTCTAATTAAAAATAATAAATAAAAATTTGTAAATTCTAAAGTTTTAAAAATTTCTTCTAAATTTCCTCAAGCGAGTTTTCGCCGATCCATTTGGCAACGATGTTGCTCTGGTTGAGTAATTTCCTTGCTTGGATGGTTGGTTCATTTTTAAAGCGCCTTCAATTTTTGATTAATTTTTGGTTTGTTTGAAAAAATTTAAAAAAATCCAAATTTTTACAATTTTCCATTTTTTAAATTTCGGCAAAATTTTAAGTTTTCAAAATTTTTTCTGGGGGGCTCTAGTGGGAAAATGATGCGACGGGGAAACGATGCGTCGGGGAAATGATGCGGCGGGGAAACGGCGGCGGGGAAATGATGTGCACCCATTTATAGTTGTTAAAGGTTGGTTATTAAGTTAGTTCCCAACCCCCTAAAAACCCTTGGTACTCTCATCTCAATGCACTTATAACTCCCAACATTTTTAGATTTTTGGAGATCTGTATGGGCGAACATACTACTTGAGAGATTTTGCTCAATGTCTAATTATTTGGTTTTAAACAACTGATCAGAGCAATGGCCCCGATCATAATTTAATATGCGAGTCAGAAAATTGTGGAAATCTGACTTCCTTTTTGGACTCATAATTTCGAAATGACTGATCGGATGCGCATGAGCACCTTGTTCTCTCTCTCTCTTGTCTTATGTCTTTTCATTGGAGTGGGCGTGTCCCTCCGCCTAGTCCAAAGAAATGCCTTCTCCAATGCAAATAACAAAATTACATAAAATCGCTTCAAGAAATTGCAACTTAAAGGGATTCCCATATTTTCTGATGTGCATTTTATTTAAGCTTTAAGCATTGACTTGAATCTGACCTCCAATTTGCCGTTGTTGGCTATCTTCAGCAGTTGGCATTCAATGCCATGGAACTCATCCAATTCTACCATATACCGACGAGCATGGATGTCCAAACTTAAAGAGCGAAGTTGGGGAGCAGCAGTGGCCAGAAGGCCAATGGGCTCAAAGTTGTCAGAGGGGCGAGCATGAAAAAGGGAAAGCCGAAGATGGACAAAGCCACGGAAGGACGGGGAGCGAAGCACATCCGGAAGTTGCTAAAATGGAGCGAAAAATTAAAATGGAGGATGAAAATCGGGAAAAAATAAAATGCCAACCTGAATGCCGAGGCCTATTTGAAAGGCAAGTAAGTGTGGCAAATTGGCCAAACATGATGATAATAAATCTATATAGTAGACGGCACGCAAATTGAGAAAACGGAGGCTAAATGTTTAAGATGTGTTTGTTAGGGTTCAAAAATTTTATGATTTTTTTGACGAAACCAAAAACCCACTTTTTCAGCTCGGAAATTCGAAGCAGCACCGGTTCTCTAACCCTAGTGGAGTGGCTGGAGTCCAAGTAGAGAGCCGCGAACCCAGGAGATGTAGTTTGCACCCTTGCCAGCATTTGTTCCAGGTCCGGACTGTAAGTTTTTTTTACCATATATATTTTATTAATTCCAGTGAAAAAATAATAATTTTCATTTTTGTACATATAGAGTTATCTTTTTACACCAAACTCACTTCTCTAAGTTTTCTTGAAACTTGAAAGAAAGTATAACATTTTTCTGGCGCGGGAGAGG
>LDKF01000498.1:57013-72992 GCA_001026735.1 Rotylenchulus reniformis
CGAAGTTCGGCGGCCCGGAGAAAATTTCGCGTTTTTTGTCCATTTTCTTATGAAAATTGACCAATTTTTGGGTATCATGAAGAAATTCATTAATTGGGGAGTGCGGCGGTCTCGATAGGGGCCGCCGGAGAAAATTTACGAATTTAAGACCTATTTAAGAAATTGGCCATTTTTTTGGCTTAATATAAGAAATTTCATAGTGATGAGGGGTGTCGGCGGCCCCGATAGGGGCCGCCGGAGAAAATTTTGAAAATTTGGTGAAATCAACAGAGGGGACCCTTATGAAAATTTTTTCGACTTGGCATTTCGAGGGGGCCAGGGCCCCCGCCCCCCCCCCTGGCGACGCCCCTGAATCAGAGAAAGGTGGTTTCTCGATTTCGATTATAATTTTTTTTTAAATAAGGACATGAAGCTCAAAAATAAGTATTACACTGGGAAAATCTCCAAAAAATAAGGACGCTTTGAAAAATAAAAAATATATATATTTGTCTCCAACATATATGTATTTTCTTGTTTTTTTTAATTTGTAATTGTAATTTAAGGTGCCTTTTCTTGAAAATTTAGGACTATTTTTAGGAAAATTGGTCATTTTTTAAATGAAATTTCCAAGAAAATTTACTGTGTGAGGTGTCGGCCCCAATTCTCCCATTCACAAGTCAGTATATCTTTTCTCCTATCAAAAGTTGATGTTCAGGTAATACTTCTATAAGCTCTAGTAAAGCCTGTTTTATTTTCATTTTTATAATCTGATTTCTCAAACCATGTTGGAGTCGATGTCCAGACTGTATAAGCTGCATTCAACCAAACGGTTGCCGCACCGCTCGTCAATCGGCACAGCCCATTTGTCTGATGTAAGCATATGCCCGTGGCCGTGGTGATCCCGACGATTCACAACTTTTCGAATGTGTTTCCACCCGTGGTCCCGCATGATTTGGCGCCATCGATGACAGACCAGCTCCAGCTTGAGCTTCTTCTGGAAGTCTTCGATGCGCCGAAAGATCATCAACTGAAACGAAAAAGTTAGGTTTATAGGCTAATCGCCATCTAAATTTTTTTTTAATTTTTATGTAGTTTGTATCAAATGATAAAGCCTTAAAAGAGCTACGATTTGGGTCCAAGTTTATCCAATTTGGCCAAATGGCTTAAAAGTTATGACCAAATTAGTCTTTATTTTGGCCAATTTTTAAAAATATAATAGTAATTTGGCCATTAGAACAGGGGTGCGATCGAAAAAAATTTAAAATCAGGACATCCAGCTCAAAAAATCAGATTTCATGATCAAAAATCAGGACATTTTGTAAAATGCTTTTGAACCAATTGTAAATCGATTTATTCTTGTAATATTAGTTCAAATATTCATATTTTTCACCTCCCATGATGAATTTTAACAATTTGGGAGAAGAGATGAGCAAATCATACATCTGTGAACTATCCAAATCATAGTTGACCTTCACCTTCACGACGTAGCATTTGAGCTGTGATCATGCCATACGGAACTCCGCTTTTTTGCAAAAATTTTTACTATGGGAGGGGTGCCGGCGGTCCCGACAGGGGCAGCCGGAGAAAATTTGGAAAATTTAGTCTTTTTCTCATAAGAAAATTGCTCATTTTTTTGGTTCTATCTAAGAAGTGGCGCCGAAGATATCACGGATGGGGTGCCGGCGGTCCCGATAGGGGCCGCCGGAGGAAATTTTTAAAATTTAGTCCTTTTTTCTTAAGAAAATTGACCATTTTTTGAGAAATTTCAACAAAAATCAGAAAATCAGGACAAAATAAGGACAGAGGTCGAAAATCAGGACAAATCTGACAAATCAGGACATTTTTATTTTGTCAGATCTGAACCCTCCAAATCAGGACAAATCTGATAAATCAGGACAGATCGCACCCCTGCATTAGAATAAACCTTAAATCTAATCAATTTTTATAGCTCTATCGATTTTAGAGTTTTATGCAAATCTTGAAAAAATTTAGGCCATGACTTGTTGCCTTTAATTTACTTGCGTTATAGTGGTTTATATTTTTATAAATATAAAGAAATTTTTAAAAACGAACCAAAATTTCGTCTGGCAGCCTATCCATGCTCATGCTGTCTTGGAAAAAAACTGCTGATCTGGTATTTCTAAATTATCGGCACGAACTATGTATGTGAAAATAAATGAGAAAGAAGAATTAAAATATAAAATATCTTTTACTTATTATCAAATTTTAGAGAAAAAATTTGTTTAAGAAAATTTTAACGTGGACTTCTACATACATGGGATTCAAAAAATAATTTGTCGAAACACCACTATTTATTCCTTAAATAACGAAATCCTATTTTACATATTTTATTAGTAAAATCTAAAATTATGGTAAAAATCTAAAAATCATTTCTTTGAATGCTTCGATCTAGTGTTTAAAACATTGGACAAATTGTCATTAAATTGCCAAAATAAAACAAATTTCAAAAATTCAACCAATACCCAATTAATTTGGTCAAAGCAAAGAATGGTGAAAATTTTTTGTTTGTCTTTCCTATCAGCATTTATTCGGAATTTTTATTGGACCTCACAAAATAAAAAGATAAAACATAAATAAATTTTTTTATTGTGTTTTACCAAGAAATCAATGTTATCATCCGGATTCTACAATTTATTCAAAGTTTTTCTAAAATTCTGTTCAAAATTATGCTTTTAGGTCAATTGTATCCTATATTTTGAAAAGTATAATAATGGTCAATAAATCACGAGATCACTCGCTGGTAAACGCGGTTCATCCCGACCATCATGATCGTATTAGGATTAGGACACGAATGAGCTTAAAAAAATCAAATTAGGGCAATTGAAAGAATCAATCTTGAGTAAGTGCACATCCAAAATATAACTATTTTGTGGGCCCAAGACAGACAAAAAAATATGGCCAAGTGATTGATTGCCAAAAAGCGCAATATTAACTCATAACCAAATCAGATGGGCTTACTATTAGTAATTTTCCTTTCCAAAATTCTTTAAATTTTTTCAGGTTTTATAACATGAATTCTAACCGATTCAGTTCATTCTTTCTGTATTTTTTTAAATTTATAGCAAAGGAATTCATTTTTTATCCTGTTTTCCTCGAACGTTCAATTCTTTACTACCATTGCCCAAAAATTCTAGCCGAACTCCATCGTCATTTCCATTTAATTCTCTTCCCGGAAAAATGTGTCCAACACCGGATTGGGCGAGACAAAAGTTGGGTCAACAATAAGGTGGACGGTCACAGAAAAGGGTGTTGCCACACGCCGGTAGACTGACCAGATATCCATATCTGAAATGTGGCCAATCTGTCTGCCAAACATTGTTTATTATGCCCAAAACTCTCGTGTTCTATTGTAAAATCGTCCTGTTTGGCAAAATAGAAAAACGAATATGTTTTCTTTAAAAGGTCTTAAATAAATTTATTAAAATGAAAATTTATTTGATGCATTATTGCACATTCCAACCTTTTTTAAACTCGGTCATATTTTTGCCATATTTTTCATGGTCAGGTCCATATTTTTGGTGTTTGGAGAGGGTAACTCTGGATTCGATGATGCAAAGGTTGGGCCAATCCTCGATGCCTCCCGAGAGTGATTCCCAGCCCAAGAAAAGCATGAATTAAGGGCGGGCGAATGCGATCGCTGATTTCAGTGGATAGGAATACTCTCCGGATTTGAGACATGTGGATTTGAGTCCCACGGCAGTCCAACGTTTTGCCCAAGCTTAATTATTTACGTAATGAATGTGAATGATTGATGATGGCGATTTATTAACACTAGAGATCGACCTCCTGAGAGATCACTAGAGATCAACCACTGCCTGCTGGTTCGTGACACTGGTACGCGTTTTTAAAAAATGTCGATCTCTAATTAACACTGGCATTTTTATTTATCTCTCTCATTCTGTCACATACTATTTTCTAACCGATTACAGTAGCAGGAAACAGACAAATCGCTTCAAAGATCATTAAAAGTGCATTTCTACTGATGAGTAACTATTTTTCTTTTATCTCTGCTGATTCTCCATCACATCCTTCAATGCTGGGTATAATTTTTGGTAAATGTGGTAACTCCTCTCATAAGCTTCTCTCATCTCTTCATTCGGCTTTATGCATTTGCCAATTTTAGGGGCCGTACAAATTTCCATCGGATCCAATTGCTCCGCCGCGATGAGAGCGAAACGGGCAGCACCAAAGGCGGAGCCGAAATCGCCGCCATCGGAAGGCAAATCAATGGGAATGTTCAGAATGGTGGCCAGGGAGCGCAACCAGTACAGGCACCGGGAACCGCCGCCGACGGCGATGACGCGGGAGAGATAGGTGCCAGTCAGCTGAAGGGCCTCCAAAGAGTCCCGGAAGGCGAATGCAACACCCTCGAGAACAGCCTAAAGCGATGGGGGAAGAAGGCGGAACATTCGGTGCTAGGGTGTTAAAAACGTGGTACGACTTTTGCAGATCACATTATAACTCACTCAGTTTAAACAAAACCTAGTGAAGTTCATTAGATACTAAAAATAGTAAAAAATTAGCTAAAAATGAGCCCTATGCCCATACAAATTCATCTTTTGTGAAAAAATTATGGCCAAAATAATATTTTTGGCCAAATTTATAGTATTTGGGTCATAACTTTTTTCATATTGGACCAATTCGAATGGGCTTAGGTTCATTTTGAAGCTAACTGTTTGCTCTATTTTTTGACATCAAATAATTTCTGTAGGTTTCGTTTGAACCGAGTTATGAACGATAAATGATGAATTATCTGCAAATGTCGGGTCTGCAAAAGTCGGCACGTTGTTAAAAAAGTGCCAAATGCAAAATTTTGGCCGAAAACTTTTTGTTTAAAGACTTACTAAGTAATAGGTCGAAAGTATAAAAAGCCATTGAGCTAATTTTGTATTATATCTTCTAGTATTTTTAATTTTCGAAATCGAACAAAAAAGTTCGAATTTTCCTGAACTACTGAAAAGTACTGTTTTATGGGATATGTTCAAATTTCTAAAAATTAAAAATACCAAAAGTTAGAGCAGAAAATTCAGCACAATGCTTTTTATACTTTCGACCTAGCATGTGTCTTTAAAAAAAGTTTCGGCCAAAATTTTGCATTTGGCATTTTTTTAACGTCCTAGCACCGGAAGGTTCATTGATCACAAAAAAGGATTGCTTATCAGTTCCAAGTCCATGTTACGCACTTGGGTCATTGCCCTGCGATCAGTTTGATGAGATAGGCCAACAAAGCTGGCCCGAATGTGCGCATCGTTGTGCGGAGTTCGTTCTCCGCTCAAATACGGCAGGAAAACAACGCTTCCCGGGGCGATCAGGTCATCGCCGAGTTCGGCAGTCAACTGTGCCGGAGTTGTGTCGGTCACACGTGCCAACCAGTTCAGCGAGTCGGTGGCGGACATAATGACGCCAGAATGGAACCAAGAGTTGGCCAAGAAGCAGAAGGTGTGGACACCACGGTCGGGGATGGGACGGAGGGTGTCCGAGGGGCACAGCAGAATGCCGGAGGTGCCAAGGCACAGCAGAGCGGAGCCAGGTCGAACCTGATCAGTGAATGGTATGCAAATAACATGCATATTTTTGCGGCTTTTGCGGCCCCGACAATTGCGGTTCTCTCACTAAAACTCTGTTCAAACAACCAAGAAAAATGAATTTTATATCAATAAATTGAACAAAAAATCACCTACAAAATTAGCTTAGATCCGCTCGAATTGGACCACTGTGAAAGAAGTTATGGCCAAAATTATAAATTTGGCCAAATTCACAGTATTTTGGCCATAACTTTTTCCACAGAGGACCAATTTGAATGGGATTAGGCTCATTTTGTAGAATTTTTTGCTCTGTTTTCTGATGTCAACTTCATTTTTCTAGGGTTTATTTGAACCGTCGGTTATAGCGAATTAGCGGATTCTTTAGAAAAATTATATCAAAAATTTCACATTTCCTCGCATAAATGAATAAAGAGTGTTATCCCACCGCTCCAATTCCAACAGCTGCCGCCGCGTTGTCCCCGGCCCCGCCAGCTACCGTAATCTTTCCGTCCCCGCAGATTCCCCACCGTTGGGCAAGTTCTGATCGGAGTGTTCCCGCCCGATCAGTGCTTTTCACCAACTTCGGCATTTGGTCAACCGAAAGTCCGGTGGCGGCCAAAAGTTCCGGACACCAACGACGGGTGGCCATGTCGAGCCAGGAAGTGCCGGCGGAGTCGTTCACGTCCGACAAGAAGTCGCCGGTCAGCCAGAAGCGCACAAAGTCCTTGGGTAGCAGAACCTGGTCGGAAAACATAAATGGATGACTATTAGTTTTGGCCATGTTCGAATTCAAATTCAATTCGTTGGCAATTAAAATTGGACATGTTAAAGATGAGGGAGCGGGGCAGAAAGTGGGCATTTCAAATCTAAAATTCAATAAGCTGAAAAATGGCCTGAATTTTGAAACTTTGTAAGAGAATGATCAAAAAAAACTTTTAACCGGTGAATTTGGTCGATCAAAGGGGTGCTTGCGCGTTAGGTCAAAAAGGCAAATCCATCTAGAATGCCTGGAATTTTATTTAATAAATATTTTTTACAATAAATATAAAATTGTTACATTAAATACAGAAATTAAAAAATTCATACTAAAATATGAATATATATTTTGCATATAATTTTATTTGCATTTGGATTTTTTAAACTTGAATATATTGTATTGAACTATTGATGCGCATAAATCAAAAGGTTTTTTAATAAGACAAAATTTATGTAATTTTATTTTTGTTTAAATAATCTATTTTATTTTTTGATAATTATTTTTTTGAATTTTTTATTATTATTTCTTTTTTTAAATTTGCATATGGATAAAATACATCGGGTTGGGACCCCGAGAAAAAAAATTCCAATTTTTTTTAAATTTATGTATATATTGTAATCTTTTCGAAAAAATATTTATAAATAAAATTCCAGGCATTCTAGATGGATTTGCCTTTTTTGACCTAACGCGCAAGCACGGATCAAAAGTAATCCAATTTGATGGAGGACCTTTGCAATCGCCGCAAACACCTCCGGCTCGTTGCGCTTGACCCAAACCAGTTTGGGTGCGGTGAACCCGGGGAACACCAAGTTGCCGGTGGCGAGTCTAAAGTGCGGATCCGCGTTCAGCTCCGCGGCCTCGCGGTGCGCCCGCGTATCATTCCACAGGATGCAGGGCCGGAGGGGATTGCCGGAAGAGTCCACCAGGGTTGCGCCTTGCATTTGGCCGCTCAGACCGATGCCCTTCAGAACACTGATTTCAGCGGGATTTGATTGTCGCAGCTGATCGATCGCGTCCTGTCAGAGGCATTGAGAATAGCATGCACATAATAATTTGTATCAAAAATTTTTCCAAGAATTTAACGTGGTAAGCCTTTTGCAGACCCGACATTTGCAGATCAAATGATAACTCGGTTTAACCGAAACATAGAGAAGTTTGTTAGATACCAATAGAGAAAAATTAGCTAAAAATGAGCCTAT
This sequence comes from Rotylenchulus reniformis, assembly GCA_001026735.1. NCBI lineage: Eukaryota > Metazoa > Nematoda > Chromadorea > Rhabditida > Hoplolaimidae > Rotylenchulus > Rotylenchulus reniformis. The sequence goes on from LDKF01000498.1 coordinate 64,495, forward strand.
GAGCCTATTCAAATTCATCCTTTGTGAAAAGAAAAGTTATGGCCAAAACAATATTTTGGCCCAAGTTCACAATATTTGGGCCATAACTTTTTTCATATTTTACCAATTCGAAACCACAGACTTATTTTGTAGCTAATCTTTTGATCTATTTCTTGACACCAAATTAATTTCTGTAGGTTTAGGACCGAGTTATGATTATGAACGGCAAATGACGTATGAACGGATCTGCAAATGTCGGGTCTACAAAAGGAGAATAGTGTGGAGGAGAATAGTGGAGCCGAAAATGATTATCTTTGTATTGTATATTGTCAAGAACATTGATTCATTATATGTAAATTTAAGGAACAGAAAGTTGGATGCTAATGAAAGAAAAGGTGCAATCCATAATAAAACAGAGAAGAGGAGAGAGATATCTTATTCTCTCAAATATAGGATCTAGACCTTATATTTTTCGATCACCTTCGAAGGAGGGCCTTACATTAGAGAGGGACCTTATGTGTAATAGAGAGAGGCCTTATATTTTTCAAAAATGTATTTTCGAAATGATAAATAACTAATAGGTAAGCAAATTGTTTTTTTGTCGGTAAACACATCTATAATTTTCGATTTTCTTTTTCTCTGCCGCTATACACTCATGTTTTGAGAAATATTTTAGAGAGGGGCCTTTATAATGAAGAGAGGTCTTATATTTTCCAAACCCCATCTATAGGGCCTTATAATAGAGAGGGCCTTATATAAGGGAGCTAGGGAGGGGACAAAATGCACCTGATCAGATGGAAAATTGAAAATTCATTTTAGAAAAGAGTCCCCTAGACTTACCAATTTGAAATTCAAGTAGAAAATTCCTCAACAAAACGAAATAAATTAAATTTATTATACACAGTATTGATCCAACCTGAGCAGCATGGATCCAGTCCATCGGGTCCTGCTCGGACCAGCCGATCTGAGGCCGTGAGATGTCCAGTGGGAGGTTGCTTGAGGCAACAACACGCTGATCACGGTTGATCAGAAGCACTTTGACAGACGAAGTGCCCAAATCGATGCCAAGATACATGTTGGATTGAGTGGGGCAAAACGGAAAATTAATAATAATAAAAAAATGAAGGCAGTGATGTTGACAGCAAAATTTAAAAAAAAAGGTATAGGGTAAGAACAAAATTTACGGTGCTATCTGAAAGACGGTCTATTTTGAAAATCCACAAATTTCACAAGGGGACCCTTTTCATTTGAAAAACAAAAAAAATTACACTTATTTTTATCTACTATTTGAGCAAAAAAGTTGCAAAGAAAACAAAAAAAATCCATTTTTGCCTAAAAGGGGGACCCTTTTAGTGGGTTTTCAAAATAGACTGACTTCCAGATAGCGCCAAATTTACTGGAATTTTTATTTTGGAATTTTGAATTCGAGAAAAATTTTCAAAGTGAAATAATCTGACTTTTTTGGACATGCTTGGAAAGAATCCATTTGAAATTGGGGACTGATTAATCAGCTTAAAATTTTTATAATTTATAAATTGAAATTTTATTAGATTTTTTGGCTGATTATATATTATCTTTTCGCGGTTAAAAAAAAAGAAAAAGTGTGAGATCATTAACAAACACTGTAAATTCGGTCAGAGAACAGCCAAAAAATTCCTCGATCTGCTTTAGTATGTAAATATAAGAACAAAAATAGCTACTAAATCATCAAATCAGATTATTCATAAATCATAAAATGAAAATTGGGAACTGACTAACCAGCTTTGAACCCTCGATTTTATGAAGCGAATTCCTTATTATAAACTGCAATTGGAAAAGTGAATGAACAGAGAAAAAGAAGTCAGACAACAATATATTTTAAACGCAACATGCTTCCGTGTCAAAATCACGAAGGGCAAAAAAATAAGTTGAAACTTTATTCGATTTTTGCGCTGATTATAAATAAGGATAGGGACGTGATTTATATGTAAATGCATATTTATTTGCGGACTCAGAACAGCCTGAAAATCAGTAAAATACTTTTTAACAAACCTTCTAGCATGGGTTTCAACTTGATTTTTTGTGCATATTTTGAATATTTCGCATTTTTCGGGCATTTTTTGGAATATTTTTACACATTGGATGAATTTTGAAAAATATTAAAGCTTAAATGGCGAAAATTTCTTTCAAAGAAAATAGGTAAAATTCCTTTTGATAATAAAAATTAGAGAAAAATTGTGGAAAAATGGAAAAAGTGTATTTTTCTCCATTTTTGGGAGATTTTTTGGAAATTTATTTTTTTTGGCTTGAAAGTGCGTTATATATGCAAATAACTATTTTATATAGTATAGAATTGCTTGTTAAGCTAAATGGATGCAGGATTCGGATTCCCTAGGTCCAATTACACCTTGCAATGGGTAGGAGAATTTCCAGAAATTTTTTCCAAATTTTAATAATTTTGCAAAATTCGAGAATGATGGGTCAATTGGCTTGCTTTCACAGTGAAATAAACCATCATAATACAAAAAGTTTTATTTATTTTTATGAAATCGTATTTAATCTGGCCTGATGGACCAACTTTTTGATCAAATTGATTAATAAACTAATAAAATGTTTCAACCTCGAAACATTGTAAATCATGCATTGGGACCCCGTTTAGGAGATTAATCGTCAAAAATAAGGGACTCGTTAGCTTAGAAGTTAAAACACATATAAAGAGCATAAATGAAGCGAGAAAACTCCGATTTTTAGAGAGTCATAAGTGAATTATTTTTTTATTTACATATTATGAATTGAATTCACTAAATTAAAACACAAAAAAAACTTTTTTGGTTGGGGAATAAAAAGTAAAATAACTCCATTTTCAATAATGAATATCGTAAACAAATTTCAGGACCTTTTTGGCATATTATAGGATTCAGAAATTATGACATCCCTCTCCCGGATTTTTCAAAAATATGTTAAAGGGGTCAAATTTACCAAAATCTTCAAGAATTGGTAGTGGAATAATAAGAAAATTGGCTCCAAATTACCATCAAATAATTCGTTAATCGAATCTTTTTATTTGGTAATTGATAATTTATGTATAATTATTAAGAGAATACAAAGGAGTATCGGTCTATATCTTCTGACTGAGGATGGTCAAGTAATCATGAGATCGTTTTTTGGCACCCGCGACTCAAGAAGACCATCGCAGTGCTCCGTCACGAATGAGCTTGAAAGAAAGAAAAACAAAAAAATTAATAAAATCGATTTTACGAAAAATAGAATTAAAAATGCATAATTATTTAATTCTGTCCAGTCTCGATGGTGCTATGTCGTTTTAAAAAANAGGTAAAAAATATCGAAAAATACGGTTTTTCGACCTTTTTCGACATTTTTTGGTCGAAATTCGAAAAAATATATACCAGCAGATAGACATAAAATTCTGCATAACTTTGCTTTTTATAAATTTGGTCTAACAGGTCTAACAAAAAAGTTTTTAGAGGACATATTGAGTTTTGATTCTTTTTTTTAAACGCCCATTATGATACTTTTTTTAAAACGACCCGGCACCGTCTCGATGAAGATAAAAAATTCGGGATTTCTCACAAGATTGTTCCGTGACTTTAGATCGGACTAATTGTTTATTCTCCAGGAAACTTATTTTCAAAAATTGATTACTTTACAGTTACAATGACAAATAATGGATTATGAATGAAAAATCGTTTTTCCTAGTCGCATCCTAGAACAGTGTTGGGAAAAGTTCCGGCTCCAGAGCGTAGCCAAATTTTAGGAAAGGCCGGAGCCGAAATTTCTGAGGAACCGGAGCCGGAGCCAGCCAAAAATTCTCATTTTCCCAACACTGTCCTAGAAATACACATTTCAAATATCTTTTACGAAATTTGGGCGCTAGTGGAAAGACAGTCAGTTTTGGGACTCTATTTTTTTTGAGTCCCGGTACTGAATTTTTATGTAATCAATATATTCCCTAGGGTAACTTTTGACGCTGAATCCGATTCTAATATCAATTTTTGCGTAATGCGTCATCTGTCGTCACTTTCTGACGCTTACGTCAAAAAATTTCTTCAGAAAATCATTACGTCCATTTGATGATTTTACGGAAAAATATTTTTGACGTAAGCGTCAAAAAGTCGTAATCCCGCATTGCGTAAAAATGGACGTCAGACTCGGATTCAGCGTCAAAAATCACCTTAGGACTCATTTTTAAAAAGTGAGTACCGGTACTCAAACAGAGTCCCAAAACTGACCGTCTTTCCACTAGCGCCGAGATTTGTCCAAAGCCTATAATGTATAAAGAATTATGCACCAGATTTCTTACCAAGGCCAATAGGCTCATAAACGAGTTCGAAATTGCAAAAAATATTTATAATACAATATCTATGTTCTTTGACGATGATATTCATGCTTTTCTCTTTTTTGTCCATTTATTTTTTATGCTTTTTTTGCGCTTTTAATTTTGGAAAGAATATCTTGTCAACTTCATATGCAAAGAATATAACTAGTATAAAAAATTTAGCTTCATAATCATTGTCCTTTATAAATTTCTGAAAAATAATTTCTTCCCCTAATTTTTTGACTAATTCTCGGGAAGCTCATCAGTGTGGCTTAGCATTGTCAAAAATGGAACTTACGGCATCCCTTCGTCATATTCGCCATTGAACACCTCCTCTCGGAACAATTGGTCCAACACCGGATTGGGCGGGGCAAAAAAAGAATTGCGGACGATCAGAAAAGAGTCGTGCCAAAAGATGGCGTCAGACATTGCACGACCATGTTTTCCATGTATCCAGATCTGTATAGATCAATAACAAACATTTTTCAGGCCTTCATCACTTTACATACTCTAAAGCATTATGATTTTTGCACATTATGATATAAAGTAATTGATGTGCAGAAGTCGCCTTTTATTATTAGCCTTGTGATAATTTAAAAAAATTATTAATAATTAATTAAATGATTAATTATTGTTCGCCAATGGAAAAAGATTTTCGTTTTATTCTAGAAATTTATTTATAATCATATGTTTAAAATTCCTTAAAATTAAATTAAGCAAAAAAGTTCCCCATTCCTACCTGAAGCGGCAAGTGCTTCCGCGTGCCGATGCTCCGTTGATCCGCCACATCGCGACGCAACTCGGCAACGGAGGACTGAGGGGCCAAACGGCATGATAATTGTGCGTTGAGTGAGTGTAAGTTCTATGGTACATAGATTAATAATGATGAAGGAAGCAGTTCACCAAATTAATATGTAACACGTAGAGACCGGACTTTGGGTTCGAGACCGATCTCGATTCGAGATTCTCGAAAAATCTCGAATCTCGTATAATCTCGAAAAATACTCAAAATCTTCGAGATCGATCTCGATTCGAGATTCTCGAAAAATCTCGATATCAAAAAATCTCGATGAAAATTTTTCGAGATCTCGATCGAGATTCGAGATTTTCGTTAAAAAAATTTAGTAAAAAATTCACTAATGAGATTAAAGTAGTAATTAANGGACTGAGGGGCCAAACGGCATGATAATTGTGCGTTGAGTGAGTGTAAGTTCTATGGTACATAGATTAATAATGATGAAGGAAGCAGTTCACCAAATTAATATGTAACACGTAGAGACCGGACTTTGGGTTCGAGACCGATCTCGATTCGAGATTCTCGAAAAATCTCGAATCTCGTATAATCTCGAAAAATACTCAAAATCTTCGAGATCGATCTCGATTCGAGATTCTCGAAAAATCTCGATATCAAAAAATCTCGATGAAAATTTTTCGAGATCTCGATCGAGATTCGAGATTTTCGTTAAAAAAATATTTTAATAAAAAAATTTAGTAAAAAATTCACTAATGAGATTAAAGTAGTAATTAATCAGTGAAAGAAAAGATGCAAACAAAACTCATGAAGTTAGCAATCGATTTTTTCTATAAATTTGCATTCGGCGACTAAAAATTAGAAATTTGTTTTTTAAGACAATGGACCAATGATACACAGAATTTAGAAGTTTTAATTGGTGATAGGTCTTTGAAAAAAAGTGTCAAATGATATAGTCAAATCAAAAACTTTTTGTACGACTTGTTAGACCAAAAATATAAAAAGCAAAGATGTGCAGAATTTTATGCTCTATCTTCTGATATTTTTAGTTTTTCGAAATCTGACTTATCATTTGGCACTTTTTTTCAATGACCTAGCACCTTTTTATGTGAGATTTAGTTGAGATTTAGAAGATTTAAATTGAGATTTTAGATATTTTTAGCCAGATTTACTTAGAGATTTTTAAAAACAATTTAAAAATTATATTTTTTGGAAAATATTTCGAGATTTTGCGAGATTTCTCGAATTTTTTGAGGTTTCGAGATTCGAGATCTCGAAGATTTTTCGAGATCGATCTCGATTCGAGATTCTCGAAAAATCTCGAATCTCGAAAGATCTCGAAAAAAGCCCAAAAGTTTCGAGATCGATCTCGATTCGAGATTTTTCGAGAATCTCGAATCNATAATAAAAATTAGAGAAAAATTGTGGAAAAATGGAAAAAGTGTATTTTTCTCCATTTTTGGGAGATTTTTTGGAAATTTATTTTTTTTGGCTTGAAAGTGCGTTATATATGCAAATAACTATTTTATATAGTATAGAATTGCTTGTTAAGCTAAATGGATGCAGGATTCGGATTCCCTAGGTCCAATTACACCTTGCAATGGGTAGGAGAATTTCCAGAAATTTTTTCCAAATTTTAATAATTTTGCAAAATTCGAGAATGATGGGTCAATTGGCTTGCTTTCACAGTGAAATAAACCATCATAATACAAAAAGTTTTATTTATTTTTATGAAATCGTATTTAATCTGGCCTGATGGACCAACTTTTTGATCAAATTGATTAATAAACTAATAAAATGTTTCAACCTCGAAACATTGTAAATCATGCATTGGGACCCCGTTTAGGAGATTAATCGTCAAAAATAAGGGACTCGTTAGCTTAGAAGTTAAAACACATATAAAGAGCATAAATGAAGCGAGAAAACTCCGATTTTTAGAGAGTCATAAGTGAATTATTTTTTTATTTACATATTATGAATTGAATTCACTAAATTAAAACACAAAAAAAACTTTTTTGGTTGGGGAATAAAAAGTAAAATAACTCCATTTTCAATAATGAATATCGTAAACAAATTTCAGGACCTTTTTGGCATATTATAGGATTCAGAAATTATGACATCCCTCTCCCGGATTTTTCAAAAATATGTTAAAGGGGTCAAATTTACCAAAATCTTCAAGAATTGGTAGTGGAATAATAAGAAAATTGGCTCCAAATTACCATCAAATAATTCGTTAATCGAATCTTTTTATTTGGTAATTGATAATTTATGTATAATTATTAAGAGAATACAAAGGAGTATCGGTCTATATCTTCTGACTGAGGATGGTCAAGTAATCATGAGATCGTTTTTTGGCACCCGCGACTCAAGAAGACCATCGCAGTGCTCCGTCACGAATGAGCTTGAAAGAAAGAAAAACAAAAAAATTAATAAAATCGATTTTACGAAAAATAGAATTAAAAATGCATAATTATTTAATTCTGTCCAGTCTCGATGGTGCTATGTCGTTTTAAAAAAAGTATCATAATGGGCGTTTTAAAGAAAGGATCAAAACTCAATATATCCTCTAAAAACTTTTTCGTTAGACCTGTTAGACCAAATTTATAAAAAGAAAAGTTGTGCAGAATTTTATGCTCTATCTGCTGGTATAAAATTTTTTTCGAATTTCAAACAAAAATGTCGTAAAAGGTAAAAAATATCGAAAAATACGGTTTTTCGACCTTTTTCGACATTTTTTGGTCGAAATTCGAAAAAATATATACCAGCAGATAGACATAAAATTCTGCATAACTTTGCTTTTTATAAATTTGGTCTAACAGGTCTAACAAAAAAGTTTTTAGAGGACATATTGAGTTTTGATTCTTTTTTTTAAACGCCCATTATGATACTTTTTTTAAAACGACCCGGCACCGTCTCGATGAAGATAAAAAATTCGGGATTTCTCACAAGATTGTTCCGTGACTTTAGATCGGACTAATTGTTTATTCTCCAGGAAACTTATTTTCAAAAATTGATTACTTTACAGTTACAATGACAAATAATGGATTATGAATGAAAAATCGTTTTTCCTAGTCGCATCCTAGAACAGTGTTGGGAAAAGTTCCGGCTCCAGAGCGTAGCCAAATTTTAGGAAAGGCCGGAGCCGAAATTTCTGAGGAACCGGAGCCGGAGCCAGCCAAAAATTCTCATTTTCCCAACACTGTCCTAGAAATACACATTTCAAATATCTTTTACGAAATTTGGGCGCTAGTGGAAAGACAGTCAGTTTTGGGACTCTATTTTTTTTGAGTCCCGGTACTGAATTTTTATGTAATCAATATATTCCCTAGGGTAACTTTTGACGCTGAATCCGATTCTAATATCAATTTTTGCGTAATGCGTCATCTGTCGTCACTTTCTGACGCTTACGTCAAAAAATTTCTTCAGAAAATCATTACGTCCATTTGATGATTT
>LDKF01000500.1:0-19126 GCA_001026735.1 Rotylenchulus reniformis
CAAGGGGAGGTAAAAAATCTTTTAAAAAAGAGTCAAAATTTTCGTGTTTCCAAAGGCCGCTCCACCGGAAGTTGGCCGTGTATGTGCGGAATTGAAGGATGCCAAGAATGTCCTACGGCACCGATTTTGTACAGATGAGAAGCTAACAGTATGCCAAGAGAAGGATGGCAAAAAGCTGTGCATTGGAGAATATCGGAAAGGCGAGATATGTGCGGAAATCAAGTGCATAGGTGGATATGGGACTAGTTGCAAAAAAGCAAGGATGAGTCGCCGACGGCGTGGCCTTGGCCACATACGTTTCTACATACAAGTATGTACGGATCAGAAGGATGCCACCAAATGTAAGAGGGATGCCTCTGTGAGTGATGGCGCCGAGTTATGTGTGATCACGGAAACGGAAACGAAGGTTAGCCTTCTCTTAAAAAATTTGAATAAAATTCTCAACTCTGTGTTTTTTGATACTGATCATCTGATAGATTACCGTCCACACGAAAATTGGAAAATCATGGCAATGGTAAAGAATAGGGTTACCGCGGGGTCCCCGTCCCCGTCCCCGCGAGGGTTGCCAGTCCCCGTCCCCGCGGGCCTTGTCCCCGCGGGGACACGGGGACAAAATGCACCCCTAAGAATGGGGAAATCGGCCAAAATTAATCATTTATTAGGAGAAGGGGGAAAAATTACGGAAAAATAAATTTTTTCTAAACTAATTTTTCATAAGGAATGTTCGAAAAATTTGAAAATTTTTCTCCGGCGGCCCCTATCGGGACCGCCGGCCCCCCTAAAAATGAGCCTTTCCAAATTTCCTTCAGCATGCGTACCCCCAAGCTCATGGACACTGGTACACCCTCCAAGCCGAAATCCTAGATCCGTCCCTGCTCTATATGTTAGCTTAAATAAGAAAATTTTCATTTTCAAAAAATTTAGTCCTTGAGATTTTTGAAAAAATCTAAAATTATCATAGACTCCGTTCTTTGAAAAAAATTCTAATATTTTGAAAATTTTTGATTTTGAAAATTTTAATTTTTTTTAATAGACCAAAGAAGAACTCGAAAATTTTTTCATAGTTCTCGGATTTCTAGGAAAATTTCAAAATTGTCTTAAAATAATTTTAAAATTTTTTTTAATTGATTTAAAATGAATTTTCATTGATGGAAAAAAAATTTTTAGAAATTTTTTTTCAATAACTAAAAGACTTAGAAAAAATTCTTGTCCCCGCGGGGACCCCGAGAAAATCTGTCCCCGTCCCCGTCCCCGCGAGGGTCGCCAGTCCCCGTCCCCACGGTGACCCGTCCCCGCGGGGATTCCTGCAACCCTAGTAAAGAATTGCGGAACCGTGGAAAAAATCAATAATTTGAGAATAAACTAGGCTGAAAATCACACCCTAGAGTTTTTTGGGGTGCTGATCATGAATCTGAGCTCCGATTTTGTCCATGATTGATGAATAAAATCTATGATTTTTTGTCAAGTGTTGATTTTTCAAAATTTTGGCTTTACATTTATTAACCATTCTATCTCTTAAACATCGTTGCAAAAAGGAATAATAAAATACTTAATGAAAAATCAAAAATTTGCCAAAAAAATCATAGATTTGATTCATTTTTGACAAAATTGGAGCTCATCAGATTCAGCACACCAAAAAACCCCCAAGATGTAAATTTTTAGCCCTATTTATTCATTTTTTCCACGGGACCACAATTCTTTACCATTGCTAAAAAACAAATTTTTTNATACAGCACTCACCTATTGAACAGTCCTGCCTTTTATTTTTTCCTAATTTTATGTGAAATGAACATTTTTCTTCTTTTATATGAAATGAAGTGCCACAAATTTCTAAAGTCGAAATTATGCAGAATTTTATGCTCTATCTTTTGGTATGAATGGTTTTTCGAAATTCCTTGAAAAACTTTGAAATTTTTCTTAAAAACACGTTTTTTAGCAATTTTTCGAAAATTTAAAAATTTCAAAGTTTTTCAAGGAATTTCGAAAAACCATTCATACCAAAAGATAGAGCATAAAATTCTGCATATATTTGCTTTTTATAGTTTTGGCTAGCAAGCTTTAAAAAAAGTTTTCGGTAGTGGTGACATTTTGACTTGGTGACATTAGAATGGTAGCCGTAGCCATCATAAACCCCATTTGCTATTTTCGAGTATAAAATCTAAATTCGAGGTTTATGAAATTAACCTGGGATTACGAAAAAACTGGGGTCAGCCTCCAATTTTTTCCAAGAATTCTCATCAAAACATTGGAATCGGTAAAATTTAAGTTCTGGGTCAAATTTTCAAAAAAAAAATTGTTAGAATTTTGCAAAAAATTGCAATTATACAGATGATCCAAAAAATGAAAATTCATACGGAAAATTATCAAAAAAGATAATATATTTTAATATTTTTTATAATAATAAATAAGATATTATATCCAACTATCCTCATAGGGAGGAGGCTAGCGATTTTAATCTGCAGCTACCTAGCCGCTACCCTATCGCTAGCATTGTGAATACCGACTGGCGCTAGGGCTAAGGCTAAGGATTTTTTGCCACTGGAAAGTCGATTGTGAATACGGATTTTAATCCGTAGCATTGTGAATACGGATTTATCTGCGGATAGTTAGCATTGTGAATACCAGCAAGAAAGAATAAAATTCTGCATAATTTCGACTTTAGAAATTTGTGGCACTACTGGGAAGACGGTCAATTTTGGGACTCGAATTTTTTTGACTCAATTTTTGTGTTATAAATATGTTCGCTGGGGTAATTTTTGACGCTGAATCCGATTCTGACGTCCATTTTGACGTATTATGTCTCTATGTCACTTTTGACGAACGCCGGAAAATTCGACACCAAAAACAGGAAAACAAAAAAGAAAAGGTTGAATGAAGATGGAAGCATGGAAGTAAAGGTCAACGAATTGTGGGATCGGACAGATGTTATCTATGTTATTTGTGGCCTTAGTTGAGTTCCTCAAGGCTCAACCTACATTTCATATAAAATTATTTCATATAAATTCATTTCATATAAAAGAAGAAAAATGTTCATTTCACATAAAATTAGGAAAAAATAAAAGGCAGGACTGTTCAATAGGTGAGTGCTGTATGATTTTTTATTTTTAAATGCAAATTTTTTTTATTGTTGAGCTCGCCTTCGGCGAGCCCAATATTAACAAAATTTTGCATTAAAAAATCTAAAAATCATCCAGCCCGCACCTATTGAACAGTCCTTCCTCTTTATTTTTCACATATTTTTTGTTCACTATATATTTTTAGCCCTAATTATGAAATTTGGTCNATTTGGGGTTTTCAAAACGTCCTTCCTTTAAACTAGCGCCATTTTTTTTTATTTTCGCCCTGCCGATTGATGCTAAACATGAATTAATGGAAGAAACGTGAAATTAATTAAAGAAACTTTTAAATCATTTATTATTTAATTATGTTCTCAAATGATGTTTCATAAATAAAAAAATAATAAAATTAAAAAATTATAATCAAATATATTGAACTAATCAATATTTATAATTATATTTTATATTCTGAAAAAGATTCAGAGCCATGTTCATAGAAAATAAAAAGAAAATGGTGAAATTTTAAAAATATTTAAATAATTTATTATATGTATATTTAAAATTTTAGATTAATAAGAATAAAATAAAAAGAGATATTTAATTAGTAAATTTAGTTGTTACATCGAATTTTGAATCTGTTGTAAATTTGACTACTCATTAATAGGGATGGGATAGTTATGGATGTAAAATTGGCAAAATATGGCCATAAAATATGGAGTAAAAAGCCGAAATATGGACCAAAATATGGACTAAAATTGACCAAATTTCATATAAAATATGTTAAAAATTTATTTAAAAAATGCAAAAATAATTATTTCTACAAACAAAACAGCTTTTTAAATGAATAAACATTCATTTTGTTTATTTTCTTTCCTTAAATTTAAAAATTGTAATGAAAATTCTGAAAATTTAAAATATAGACACGAAATGACTAAAATTTCACAAAATAAACACGAAATGCCTAAAAATTAAAAAAATTTGTATAAAATGTCAAAAATTTTAAATATGCAAAAATACTCAAAACGCCAAAAAAGAGAGAAAAAATATGCATTTTTGGCCAAAAATCGCAAAATATGGACAAAATATGTATGAAAATGGCCAAATATGGAGAAAAATATGGAATATGTAAATATGGACCAAAATCGCAAAATATGGAAAAATATGGAAATTAAAAGTCACTCTAGAAGCTTCTAATCAAGTGGAAAATGCGTTTTTCGTGGTTATTTAGCCGTTCTGATATCAGGAAAAAAATATGTATTTCCATAACTATCCCATCCCTACTCATTAATTTTCGTGAAACCCCCTAATTTTCGAAAAATTTCGAGCTTTTTGTTCGAATTTCGAAAAACTAACAATATCAAAAGATAGAGCATAAAATTCTGCACTACTTTGCTTTTTATACTTTTGGTCTAACTGGTCTGACAAAAAAGGGCATGGTGATCCTTTTTTTGTCAATTTAGGGATCCTTTGCGATGATCCCGTCGTAGCCATAGCCGTTTCCATGCCTGCTAAGGGTGCTGAGTCGTTACAAAAAAATATCAAAACTCAATATGTCCTCTAAAAACTTTTGTTAGACCTGTTAGACCAAAAGTATAAAAGACAAAGATGTGCAGAATTTTATGCTCTATCTACTGATATAAATTTTTTTACGAATTTCGAACAATAAATGTCGAAAAAAGTCGAAAATATCGAAAATTATGGGTTTTTCTACCCTTTTCGACATTTTTATTCGAAATTTGGAAAAAATTTTATAGCAGTAGATAGAGCATAAAATTCTGCACAACTTAGTCTTTTATACTTTTGGTCTAACAGGTCTAACAAAAAAGTTTTTAGAGAACATATTGAGTTTTGATATTTTTTTTGTAGCGACATAGCACCCTGCTAAGTAAGAACAGTGCCAGTGCCAAATTTTGCTTAAGGGGGCGAGGGCCTGTCGAGAGGCGAAAGGAGGAGACAAGCAAAGGGCGGTGCAAGTGCTCAGGACCGGGCTGCAAGCGTTGTTCGATGCTGCTGACGCCGACAATGACGCAAAAATGACGCGTCAGGTAAGTAGAGATGCTCGAGACTCTCGGTCTTGATTCCCGAGTCAAGATTTTTCTCGGGTTTTTCGACTCGGTTACCCGACATTTGCGCCCCAACCGATATAACTTGGTTCAAATGCAACCTAGAGAAATAATTTTGTTGTTAAAAAAATAGAGCTAAAAATTAGCTACAAAATAAACCTAAGCTCATTTGAATTGGTCCATTAGGAAAAAAGTTATGGCCAAAATAGACGGTTTTGGCCAAATTCAGAGTATTTTGGCCATAACTTTTTGCACAGTGGACCAATTCGAACGTGCTTAGGCACATTTTGTAGCTATTTTAATTAATTATCTTTTGATACCAAATTCGTTTCGGTTGGGGCGCAAATGTCGGGGGCGCAAATGTCGCGACACGTTTCGACTCTCGTTCTCGGGCTCGTTTCTCGGGCTCGTAGCGGTTTTTTTCATTTTAACTTTTGATGATTGAACTTTTTTTTTGCTTTTTCAAGCGAAAAATAGAAATTTCTCGGTCTCGATCTAGACTCTCGGGGGCATTTATCGGTCTCGGGGTCAAATCTCGGTCTCGAGTCTCGGGAAAATTTGGTCTCGTAACACCACTATCATCAGGAACTGGAGTTGCTGTGGCAGAAGAGGGAGCAGGGGCCACTCATTTGGAACGTGGAGGAACTCAATCTGCAGCTGGAGCTGATCAAGTGCGGACTGGACGGACTTGGGCTTACGGAAGTTTTGCAATTCTCAAACTCGGGGGGCAAGAAGGGTGCCGGTGGGGCCAGTATGATGACGAAGGAGCAGATTCGAGCCAAGATCTTCGGCACAAATTGAGATGATGAAGGAAGAAGAAAGTGTTGCAGTTTTTGAGGGGCTGATGTATTATCCAATAAAATGGGGGGACTACTAAATATAATTTTATATATTTATGCTTACTATCATTATATTTTTGGTGGACAATTATTAGTAGGGTCCCGGATTTATATGGACTAAAAATCGCAAAAAATGGCCATATAATATGGACTAAAAAGTGCCAAAATACGGACTAAAAAATGATAAATATGCGCTATAAATCGGCAAATTTCGGCAAAAATTCAAAAAAATTCTCCAGTAATTCTTTCAGATTTTTTAACTACTTTTATGTAGAGAAAATTGATCAGGAAATTATTCTCTTCGATTTTAAAAAATAGCTTTTATATAAAAATTTACAAAAAAATTATTTTATGAGAAAAATAAATCAAAAGCAAAAATTATATAGGTATATTGAAATCTTTCTCGAAAAATAATCAATTAAAAACTTTTTGAAAAAAAATTCCAAAAAAATCCAAAATTTCCGGATCTTATTGCATTTTTGCCTTAAAATTTTCAAAAAATGGCAAAATATGGATTAAAAAGGCCAAATATGGAATTATGGATTTATATGGACTAAAAAGTTGCTTCAAATGGAAAAATTTTAATGCAAAAAAGCTTGTTTTTTTGGTCTTTCTTCAAAACATATGCGCAAAAAAAATGTTACAAGTTACAACATATAAATCCGGGCCCTAATTATTAGCGCTTTTTATTATTCTACAGGGATTCCATCGAAAATTTTTCAAAAAAAAGTGGGGTACATTGTTGAAAATGAAAATTTTCAGGTAGAAATCATTATTTGGACTTATCGAGACAATTTTTCATGAATACTACATATGACTATTTTATTTTAAAGGAATTTCACTTTCAGGGCCCGCCGGTGAAAGTTTTGGAAATTTAGCCCTCTTAGAAAATTTACTCATTTTTGATTTGGCATTTTTTAGCACTTTCTGGCAAAAATTTGAAAAAAAATTCCAAGTCCAAAAAGAACCCCTTTGGGATCTGAAAAAAAGGACAAACTTTTGAATAAAGAAAATTTCAATTTTCAAAGTTTTTCCCCCCAAAAAAGGACAAATCTTTTGAAAAGAGCATAGATGGAAACCCTGTTATTCTATCAATTTATTAATCTTTTCTTTTTCGGGATTATTTTATCATTTTTATTTTTGATTGGCACTTTTATGTTTTTCTTTTCCTTTTTGCGTATAAATTTATATGGGGTATTTGTTTCACGGTCGGGGGTCAACTGGGCGCCATGGCCTATAACTCGGTTCAAATCGAACCAAAGTTAGAGAAACAAGTTTGGTGTCAAAAGATAGAGCATTAAAATAGCTACAAATCCTTTTAAGCTCATCCGAATTGGAGCACTTCAAAAAAAGTTATGGCCAAAATATCACTATTTTTCAAATCTTTGCCAAATTGACGGTGTTTTTTGCAGTGGGCCAATTCGGATGAGCTTCAAAGCATTTGTAGCTATTTTAATTTTAATTTATTTTAATTTTTTATTCAATTTCAAAAAGTTTCAAAAAATTGTAGCTTTTTTATGGCCATGGGTATAGTTACTTTTTAATTCATATTTTGCAAGTTTTATTTTAAAAAATTGTGATTTGTTTTTATTTTTTGCCGATCTTTTAGCATTTCGGTAACAGTATTCTGTAGTACAAGTCATAGCCATAATGTAGCTTTTAGGTAGTGAATTTTTATGTAGCTTCAAATTCACGATGGTTTAAAGCTGATTAATCAGTACCCAATTTTCATTTTACCAGGGATGGGCAAAATCGAATTTTAAAAAACGGTAGGCGGTAGACGATAGATCCCAAAAGACGGTAGGATAAAAAAACGGTAACGTGTGATCTCGTCAGAGGAGAACTCGTCAGTAAAATTTGGTGTAAAAAATAAGATTATCATGATTTCTGCTGGATTGGTAACATCGTTAGCACAAAAAGATCCCGGATTTTCAATTTATAAATTTTTTTGAAATTATTTAACGAAATAGTCTCAAAAACTATTTTCAGATGATCGGTAATGAGATGATTTGACATTATTAATCAGAAATTTCAACTAAAAGTGCAGTAAAACAGCGATTTTTTGGAAAATTGAGAATTTTCAGAAGATTTGTGAACCAAATTTTTCACAACCCATACTCAAATTGTTCTCTTGCATTTTTTGCTAACTTCAATGATTAGTAAATTCATTTTTTATATTTCAGGTCAAATATAACAAGAATGAAAGAACAACAATCGGTACTTAGTCGGTTCGTATCTCCGCAAGGTTCGATTTTATTTTTTTCCGGTCAAAAATGTCTGAATACGATAATGTTGTAGTTAGGTAATCTGGATTTCATCCTAAAACTTAGACCCTTATGGATGATACAAAACGAACACATCCCTAACAATTTACTGACGAGATCAACCACTGACGAATTCACTCGCTGACGAGATCACCGTGTACCTTTAGTAACGCTGCTGGGCCCTTGCCAAGAGATAGTCCGCTTTGCTCTCCAGAGACACCCTTTTCCCGATGAAAAAGACAAGAGGCGGCCGGGGGACGATCCCAGCGTCTTCCGATTTGATCTCGGCTGCCCTACCAACTAAGCTATGCCCGCCTCTAGAGCGCTCGGCTAATAAATCTCTTTTTGCTTCTTACATTAAAGAGCATGCTCCTCCCTTACGCTTTTTAAGTTCTCCATTCTTTTCTTATTATTATTTCAGTCGTTAACACTAGCGTTAAAAAAAGCAATTTTTAAAAAGGACCGTATGATGTCGTAATCAGAATTCTGCATCATCAAAAACTAACTCTGCTGGAAGGTGATTTTGAGGCAATTTCCAAAAAAATTTCAATTAATGGTCACAACAAATCAAATTCCAACTAACGCCAGACAATTAATTTGGATTGATAATATGTAGAGATCGGACCGGTCGGTTAACCGCTCGGTTTTTTTCGGTATTCGGTTTTTTAACCGAAAAAAACCGACCGAACTTTTTTGGATTTTTTGGATTTCGGTTTTTTAACCGATAAGAACCGACCGAACGATCCCAAAAAATCGATAAAACTTACCGAAAATTTATTCGGTTTTTTCAAAAAATCAAGCCGTTTTTTGGCTCAAAATGACCAAAGTTCATAATTAAAATTAGATAAAAATTCAAAAATTTCTTCGGCGACCCCTATCGGGGTCGCCGCATCTTTCAATTCCATGATTATATTATACTACAGCACGTTTATTGGCACCTATCGGTGGAATTGAACACATGTATTCCCTAAAACCTGATTTTCACAAATAAATCCATTAAAAATAGAAAAGTTTGCAATAAGAAATTTATTAATTAAAAATTTCGAAAAATATTTACAGAGTAATTTCGTATTTTTGATTAAAAATTTTTCAATTTTGTAAAAGCCACAAAGGAGACAAAGCCGCTGCAGCTCACTATCCTGCTGCTCAATATCTTCCAAAGTCAAAAAAGTTCGCTTTCAAAAGTTTTCAGATGTTCATTCAAAATTTTTAGGGCTTCGGTGTTTTCAAATTTTATTTTTTAATTTTTAAGAATTTTTAACGGCTTTGGATTTTTCATAAATCCTATGATTTTCAAACAATTTCACAGGTATAATTTTTCAAAAATTTTATTAGCCTATGAAATTTAAGAATTGGGCAGGCTATAGAATTGTATTCGAGAGTGGGGTATCTCGCATATTTTTTACCCATTACCCTCCACTTGTTCATATTTATATAACGGAAATAATTATTTTTTTGAGTTGAAATCTTTGTCTAATGAATAACAAATATGGAATTGATTTCGCTTATATTTGTTTTATAAATATAAAATTATATTTAATTCATTTTTATAGAAGTTCTTTAAAAAACCGAAAAAACCCGACCATTTTTTTTCGGTTTCAGTTTTTTAACCGATAAGAACCGACCGAAGATTTTTTGAATTTTAAGCATCAAAATGCATACTCAAATCAGTTATATACCCAAGTTTATGGGGTTTTCAGGGGAATTTAACAGTCAATATTTAGATCAACTAATTTTTTATATATAATTCACTGGCGCTTCTGTCATGGTCAATCTCAATGCTGCAGTTGGATGTCTCCATTCACAGTTATTGTTGCCAGTTGGGATAGATCTACCCAAGAGATGAATTCGCAGAAGTGAGAGCCATTTACAAAGCACTACAGGTTGAGAAGAGGGATATAAAAATATAAATTGATCGATCGACAAAATGGATTTTTTTCTTATTTCTCTTTACCTGAATTCGAGCTTCCTCCACTGTGAAATCTAATACGAATGAAAGACCAGGCGTAAAAGGCATTCCTCCTGCACATTCCTCTATCTGACAATAGCCTCCATGTGTGCTAGTGCGCACCATACAGCCCTCCTGATATTGAGAGAATTTGAAAGATAAGAAAGTGGTCGTTCATATTTTATACATCTGGATAATTGATCCGTGTTTAATGTATGTAGGTAAAAATTTTTCGGGGAAGGAATTGGAAAAATCAAATTGTATATCTCTTATATCGATGGACTTACATTGAAACGGGGGTTGAAACGTAATAGATGATTTCCGTTCTTGTTCAACAGTTTCACGTTGAAATGCCCTGCTATACATTCGACCTTACCAACCCATTTTATTTCGGCTGGCAATCGGCATAATGTCAGATTGGTTCGGAACGGAAGAGTCTGGATAAAAAAACAATAATAGTTGCATGTGATTGATCTTTTATTTTTATGATTAAATAATAAAAATAAGATCGAATTATTATTTGTAAATACACTACAAAAACTCACAATTTCTGAATTCATGCTGAGAATATAAACTAAAAATCGGCGCAATATATAAGCTAGATATCTAAAAAAAAATTTTTTAATTAAAAATTAAGACTTAAATGTTTTTTTGAATGATATGTAGCGTCATGAATGAATATAAAATATATTTATTATAATAAATAATTATTTATTTAAGTATTTAAGCATTTAAGCTAATTTGGGTATTTTTATTTATTTAATATTTAAGCATTCAATAATTTGGGTATTTTAATTTTTTTTAAGTATTCAAGCGTTTATTTGTTTATGTATTTAAGCATTTATTTATTTATGGATTAATCATTTATTTATGTATTTAAACATTTATTTGTTTTAAGCATTTATTTAAGCATTTGTTTATTTATACATTTAAGCATTTATTCAGTTAAGCATTTATTTATTTATGCGTTTAAACATTAATATATTTATGCATGTATTTAAGCATTTATTTATGTATTTTTTATTTATGTATTTAAGCATTTATTATTAAATCATTAAATTATTAATTTATTTATATATTAATTTACTTATTTATATTATTAAAAGAATAATTATTTTTGGTTTCAAAAATTTTTTCAGAAAGAAAAAATATAAGGGAATTTTCGCGCATAAAAAGGAAATTGTTGTGAGGGAAAAAGCAATTTTCAGGCCATTTTGAACCTCCGCATCAAAAAATATCGATTTTGAAAAATATATATATAAACTTGAACCTCCTTATTAGACGTGTTAGACAAAATTTATAAAAGACAATTTTGTTCAAATTTTATGCTGATTCGAATGGTCTTTTTATTTTTTGAAATTTCCCTAAAAAGTTTGATTTTTGTCGAAAATTCGGATGAGCCATTCGGATGAGCTTAGGCTTATTTTGTAGCTAATTTTTTGCTCTATTTTTGAAAACAAAATTATTTTTCTATATTGATTTTCAGCCGAGATATGATAAATGCTCCTCAAATGTCGGGATCCCCAAATTCGCACCACGATTCTAGGAAATTTTGGTTGACCTATAATGGGAGAAAAGAAAGGCGGGAGTAAAAGGGAGGGGAGGGGGAACCAGGGGACATCGATCGGGCGTAAGATGGGAGTGCTGACGCGTCTGTCCCGTCGCCATCCCTTCGCGAGCATGGTCATTGGTAGAGCACGGAAAAATATGTACATATAGATTAAAAATCGCCTAATATGGATAAAAATATTGAAAATTACCCAAATACGGAGAATTTTAAAGAAAATGGTAAGAAATTCAAAAAATTTTACCGAAAATTGCATCAATTTTAATTAAACTGAGGTACACATTTATAACAATACAAGATAACATATTACACGTCAAAAATTACCCCAGGTAGATCTTTTGAAAATTTTTTTTCAAAAAATCGGGCACGTAAATTGGAAGAACCGAAGGGTATTTGGATCGTGTTCGAACAATTCGGCAGTGAAGGACAATTGTAGGGAAAACTTTACTTTAGGCCTCGTTAGACCAAAAGTATAAAAGTCAAAGATGTGCAGAATTTTATGCTCGATCTTCTAGTATTTTTAGTTTTCCCAAATTCGATCAAAAAATTCGGAATTTTTGGTGAAAACCCCTATTTTTTTAAATCCCCGCGCGAGTGTGAAAAATGAGCAAATTGGTAAGGATATTTATTTGGAGAAGATGGAGGGTCACGCCCACGAAGAAGGGGCCAAGCACCATCAAACAATCGCTTCGAAACATTCTGACCTTTGAAAAGAAAGCAAGGAATTTACGGCGCTCCTACAGAATATCCCCACACAAAACATCACCAACTGTAAAAACGAAATATCCCTAAGGACAAGACAACTCCAAATATAAAAATTATAAAATACCGAGGACTATGAATTTTTTGAAAATTCCAAGGCCTATTAAAATATTAAAAATCCAGGTCTATGAAGTTTTTTTCAGGAAATCCGAGGCCAATTTTTTGGAAAAAACCAGAGCCTATTGTATGAATTTTTCTGGAAAAACAGGAGGAGTTTTTACGAATTTTTAATTACGAAAATTTTTTGAAATCCGAGGTCTATGAAATGGAAGTCCAAGGCCCGCGAAATTTTAAAAAATTTCACGGCTGTGGAAATTTTTCAAAGCCTGTACTTAAGATTTTTAGTCCGGAAATTCTATCGGAGATGTTTTGTCCCTAGGGATATTTCGTTTTTGTAGTTGGGGGATGTTTTGTGTGGGGATCAGGGCTGGGCACGGGCCTGCTCCAGGGTGGCCCGGCCCGGCCCGGCTCGGGCCGGCCCTGATAGGCCCGGAAAAAATTTTCCAAAAATTTTTCCAAAAAATTTTTTGTCAGAATTTTTTAACATTTTTAAAAATCAATTTTTTATCCAAATAAAACATTAAAAATCATGAATTATGAATCCAAATACCTAATATATTTGTTTAATCACCAAAATTTTTCAGAATTTTTTTAAAAGATTTTTTAAATTTTATAAATTTTTCAGGTGCTAATATACCGTATTTTCTCTATTTATACGGTACCTTCTAATTTAGTACCCTCTAATTTAACGGTACCTTTCAGTCGAGGTTGAAAAATTTAACGGTACCCCTCTAATTTAACGGTACCCCTCTAATTTAACGGTACTTTAGGAAATTTAATGGTAATTTCCATCGAAGCCAGATTTTTGCCATTTATTATTTTCTTATATTTTTTATTGATTTTGAAGTAACTTCCCGAGGAAAATTGGCTGATCAGAGACTAAAAACTGGAAAAAATAACAAAAAATCATTTCAAAATTTTTTTGAACCTGCATGAAATTTTTTCAAAAAATCTAAATGTATCTATGAATATTCTCAACATTTGTTCCATTATAAGAAATTAGTAATAGCATTATTGCTCCCCCATTAATCATTGGCTCGATTTCAGCTTTACTTCTTGCACTTTAAGTATATAGCAATCTCAGATTCTTTTTTCAGCACATAGAATAATTTTAAAATTAGTTTAAATTGACTTCAAATACATCTGGATGATTATTATCGACCATTTTTTAATAAGAAAAATTGGATCCAGGCAATTATTATGGAAATATAAGGAAATTTTTGTACGAAATTTGACGAAATTTAGCAAAATATATTTAAAAATTCTTCAAATATCACAGGATGGTAGGAACTGGAGGAGGTTGAAAAATTTAACGGTACCCCTCCAATTTAACGGTACCCTCTATTTTAACGGTACCTTTCAGCCGGAGTTGAAAAATTTAACGGTATACCGTAAAAATAGAGAAAATACGGTAGATAGGTAATGTATTTCACCTAATTTTCCCAATAAAACTTCCCATTAAAAAGCTTATTATACTTTGACTTTCTATAAATAATCATAAAAAATTCATCTTATAATTATGAGTTCAGATAAAGTAGAAAATTTTTCAAATTTTTTATTTTGAATTTGAATTTTAAAATTAATTTATTAATAAAAATTTTAAAACATTTAAAATTAAATTTAAACTTTTTTAAAATTAAAAAAAAATAATTTTTTTTTAAAAATTTCAATAATTTTGGGTTGCAGCCAGAAAATTTTCCCCTACCGGGCCTGTCCGGGCCGGCCCGGCCCGGAGACACCTAGGCCCGGCCCGGCCCAAGCCCGGTCGGGCCGGCCCGTGCCCAGCCCTGGTGGGGATGTTCTGTCGGGACCCCGAATTTACACATTTTTCTGACGCGCATTTTACCATTTTAAAAAAAGATAATTTATGTATCAATAACCGAAAATGTGGGGTAGAGGAGTGGGGGCATCGGCCGCCATCGGGGGCTATTCTTGCAGAATGAATTGGGATGGGACGGCGGCGACCTCCTCCTCATCCGAGGGGGGCACTATTTCATAGCTGTCCAAAGGAGAGTCAGACCCCCCCCCCCACTTCGCCGCAACNACCAAAAAACCAGGTTTCGGCCATACAGCCAAAAAAACCAGGTTTCGGCTACTCCAGATTTCGGCCATACAACCAAAAAACCAGATTTTGGCCATATAGCGGAAAGATCAAATATCACATATGATTTTTACATAATTTTCAAATTCAAAAATAATTTTTTATAATGTGGAATCATTCCGAAATCTGGAGTGGCCGAAATCTGGAGTGGCCGAAACCTGGTTTTTTGGCTGAATGGCCGAAACCTGGAATGGCCGAAATCTGGTAGCGCCTGTCGGCATCGGCAATTTCGAACCGCCGGAAATTTTTTGAAAATTCAGGCTGTTTTTCTTAAAAGAATTGACCATTTTTCGGCTTAAGAACATCGTCTTTTTATGTATGAGGAAATTTCAATGTATTAAGGGACTCCGGCGGCCGAATGGGACCGCCTGATTTTTTTTTTGAAATTTTAGTTCATTTTCTTAAGAAAATTGATCCAATTTTTGGTCAAATTAAAAATTTCCAAAAATGTGGTAAATGCCATATACCGTATTTTCTCTAATTTAAGGGTAACTTTCAGAAGAGGTTGAAAATTTTAAGGGTAATCTCTAATTTAAAGGTAAGAATAAAAATTGTATGCCGCAGAAACGCATTGAACCATCAATTTTATGAAGCGAATGATTTTCTCTTCTATTTTATATTATCTTTTTGCGGCGACGAACAAAAAAAAGAAGTGAGAGATAACATTAACAGACACTGAAAATTCGGTCAGAGAAGGTTCGGAATTCTCTAGCTTTTTTACGCTGATTATAATTACTGATGGATTGAAAATAGCAATACTTGTATTATTTTCATATAAAAAACATAAATATGCATGGTGGTATTATCTATTTACTAAATTTTAATTTCTTTCATTTTTTTTTAAAGAATAATAAGCGAATTAATTAATGTTGTCGCATCAGTGAAGAATCGGAAAATAGCGAAAATGAGGGAGGACCTTTCCAAAGAAAATCCATTCTTATTAACAATCAACTTGAAGCTATTGAATTTAAGCACAAACTTAGCATGTTAAACGAGCAAAAAATTTTTGGCGAAATTTGAGTACAGTGGAAGAGTAGTTAACCCCCAGGTTTTGTCCGGATTTCGAAATCCGGACACCCTAGCCCACACCTTTGCTGATAAGATCAAAGGGGTTACCGCCCCTATTGGGCCCCTTCGGGGTGATAACTGATAAGAGCAAAGGGTTTTTGTCCGGATTTCGAAATCGCTGGCGGTAAGATCAAAGAGATTTCACACCTTTTCGGAACAAAGGGATTTACCGCACTAGCCTACACCTATTGTTGGCGGCACCATCAAAGGGATTTACCGACAAATTTTGTCCGGATTTCGAAATCCGGACACCCTAGCCCACACCTTTGCTGATAAGATCAAAGGGGTTTAACCGCCCCTATTGGGCCCCTTCGGGTTGATAACTGATAAGAGCAAAGGGTTTTTGTCGGGATTTCGAAATCGCTGGTGGTAAGATCAAAGGGATTTAATACCTTTGGCGGCATCATCAAAGGAATTTAACACCTTTACCGCACCCATAAATCATTTCCCCAGAGGAAGGGGGGGGGGAGGCAGCCAAAGTCTATTGTTATGGCGTCAAGATCAAAGGGATTTACCGACACATTTTTGTCCGGATTTCGAAATCACTAGCGGCAAGATCAAAGGGTTTACCGCCCCTATTGGGCCCTCACTAGTCAACACCTTTGTCGGTAACATCAAAGGGTTTTATCATCCTTACCGCACTCATAAATCATTTCCCACGATGGGAGGGGCCAACCATTTTTACCGCACACATAAATCATTTTCCCCGAGGGGAGGGGAGGGGGGTTGGCGGTAAGATCAAAGGGATAAAAACTAATAAATCATTTTTCTGGGGGGGGGGGCAGCCAACACCTATTGTTTCACCTTTGCCGGTAAGGTCAAAGGGTTTATCGACTAGCCAACACCTATTGTTCACCTTTGGTGGCAAGATGAAGGGCAAAGATGGATACTGTAGCCAATCAATGGAGGGGATTGGATGATGATGCAATGGAGGAGGAATGGGGGGAATACTAAAGGAAAAGGAGGAAAATCCAAATTGCCAAAATCTCCAATAACCCAAAAGAACACATAACTTTCTCTACATTTTTTTTTATCAACCATTAGAAAAAATGAAAAAAATTGATCGATTAAATTGCAAAATTAATTGATTAATCCGATCTTTTAGTGAATCTGCTTCATATTAATTTTCATCCTTCGTTGCCTTTTTGCCAATCTTGGTCTTCTTCTTTATTGGCTGTTCTTCTTCCTCCTCTTCCTCCTCCTCTTCTTCGTTCTTCACCTTTTTGCTCTTATTCTTTTTCTTTGGCTGAGATGATCGCGTCACCTCTTCCGTTTCCTCCTCCTTCTCCTCATCTTTCATCTCCATGATCTCTTCTTCGAGGAGCGGACGAAAACGCACAATGATCAAATCCATCGCATCCTCATATCCCTTTCGGTTGTTTTTCTGAAAAAATCAATTTTGGATTATTTTTAAAAGCTCTCGAATGTTTATTTGTTCCGAGGGGAAGTATTGAATTTCACCCACCTTGGCCTTGATCTTAAAGAGGCAAACGAATCCTATTTTGGTCTGAAGCGAAGCTGTGAGCTCTTCTTCCTTCATCTCACTGATTTGGAGGATTTTCATGCCAAGAAAGGCCTCGGCAATTGGCTGGAAAGCAACAACATGGCAGTGGTATTCCTGTTGTTTGAGATCTTGAAGTTTCAAATTGATGTACAATTTGTAATGGGGCCTCTTTGAAGTTTTGTTGCAAGCAACACAATGGTGTTGGTCGTTCAACTTTTTGTTGCAGAAAAATTCGCCTTTCTTTCGGATCGGGCATGCCTAAATTTCGGATTAGTTGTTCAATTTAATGAATATTTTTATTTGTTTTCATATAATTGGATATTTTTTTATCAATTTATAATGGATTTTAGAGAGTTTTTTAAACATTCACTTCATAAATGTTGCACTTGAGGTCCTCAACCTTGCCCAAAACCATGATTTCTGTAGGTTCAGTGATGTCCATCAGCTCATGAATTTGTATGGCATCTTCAATAGGGAGATCGGGGACCTCTTCGGAGCGCACTTGGAAGCGAGAAAGGGGGCTCATTTTATATAAGATTGAAATTGAATGAGTGAAATTGGAATGAATGCGGGAAAATGATGGAAGTGTACTTACAGATATAGGCATGCAAAAAGGGGCGTGGCCTAATTTTTTCCGCATGACCTATTCGCTCATTCATTCACGCAATCATTCTTCCTTTCGCACATTCACTTTTTACTCTAATCAATTTCTTATCTTTGTTTTAGAGCTAAATAATAATAATGGTTATGGTTAGCGAAAAATGCGCCCAACTCCTCAAATGCAAAGTTTCGGCACTTCGGGATCGACTCCGTCATCCCGCCGATCGCGCTTTCGTGTTGGCTAAGCTGAACGGACGCACTGTCCGCACTACCTATGAAGACAGAAACGGCTTCAAAAAATCATTCGCCGTCGGGGGATTGACTCAACAAGGAGCAGATGCACTAATGGCCTACGGACGCCTGCCTCGTCCTTTTGCCGTCTGCGTTGCGGCATACTACTATACACGACACCGGATCAAGGTATAAAATTTTATGGTCAATGGATCAATGAACGTTAAGCTTCACCACCCATATCACGTATGTGTTATCGAGCGATTTCCCGACGGAGCTGAAGATCGCTATTTCCCTCTTGAACTATTGGAACTCGTGGATGACTTTCCTTTACCTATCCCAAGTTGGCTAGGTGCCAATCTCTTTGAGGAACTGCCGATCCAAGAGAAATCCGACCAAGGTATCATCATTCAATAATTAAAATTTCTCGGAAATTTTAGATGATACAGAGGACAACTGGGGGCGAGATGAATTGAGTCAAGATGCATGGTGACGCACACACGCATGCCCTCGTAACGCGCGCGTGCCCATTAGACGAGCGAATCCTACACATCACATTAGCAAAAAGATGTAATTTGACTAATTTACGCCAAAAATCCTTAATTTTTCAATTATGTACATCTTCTCACGCTTAATATTGCACCTTTTCTACCTAAAATCTGTCTCTTCTTCCTCTTAATTTTGCATCCATCTACATCTTCTATTTGGTAATTTAATCTTTTCTCTTAATTTTTTCACACTTATACATCTTCACTCTCTTAATATTGCACTTTTTCTACCTAAAATTGACATCTTCTCCTGCTTAATTTTGCACACATGTATATTTCCATTCCTTTTCCAATGTTAATCTTACACTACTCAAAATATAAAATTTATCAAATGAACAGAATAAATGGTGTAAAATTAAGAGGAAGAAGAGACAGATTTTAGGTAGAAAAGGTGCAATATTAAGCGTGAGAAGATGTACATAATTGAAAAATTAAGGATTTTTGGCGTAAATTAGTCAAATTACATCTTTTTGCTAATGTGATGTGTAGGATTCGCTCGTCTAATGGGCACGCGC
>LDKF01000500.1:19137-55356 GCA_001026735.1 Rotylenchulus reniformis
ACACACACACACACACACACACACACACACACACACACACACACACACACCTATATATGCATACAAGACTATAAATTCACCAATTAAATGCAACAATCCTTAATATTTTTCCAATGTACATCTTCATTCTCTTAATATTGCCCTTTTCTACCTAAAACTGACATCTTTACACCACTAATTTTGCACTCATGTGCATCTTCTAAAGCTTAATATTGCCAATATTGCCAAAAATTCAAAAATGAATTGCCCCAGATGGGGGCCAAGCTCCAACGGGTTACAGCCTTCAGGGTGCACGTAGATGAGTGAGTCGGTGTCCGTGTAGAGCAGAGTGCAGCCAGGCGTACGCGCCACCTTCTGCATAGCCTTGAGGAGATGTAATCTAGCCTAAAATTTTTATTAGGGATATTTATTAAGTAAAAGACTTACGGCTGATGTTGTGAACAGTGAGATGACAATATTGCTGCAGGCGTGCTCTTCGACCTATAATTATGAACTAAATTAAGGTTGTTTTTTATTAAAAACTAACCCAATCCAGCTTCTTTTGGTAACCAATGAGGACCGTCTCCGGAGTCAACTCATCCAGAGAGCAAACATCTACCGACTTATCCGCAAACAGCTTTCCCAAATCTGATGGTTGATCCGTGACCAAACTTTGGACAAGCCCGTGGTTCTTGAGCGAGAACCGTCCCCCTAAAAATAAATCAATAATTCCTTATGTGAAAGATGAACTTACAAAGGTTGTTCACTGCAAGTTTGGCCAGAGCTCGCTTCCCAGGATTTCTTGCCATTTTGCTTGGGTCGATGTCAAAGCCAAATTTGTCCATGCATTCCTTGATAAACTGGGCCTCTGCTGCTGCATCGCCGGCAATTCCCTTCTCAAATCCGCTGGCCTAGAATTATGAAGTAATTCAAGGTTATTTTTCTCGAATGAAAAAAACCTAGATTTATACAATAAATCAAGTTTGGTTTTCATTGAAAAAATGAAAATTTACCTCGATCTTCCGCTTCAAAAATTCCCGCATATAGCCTTTGAAGATGTTGTCATCGCCCTTTGAATAATCCAGTATGCGAAACAGATGCGTAACTATGTAGCCTTCCTCCAATGCCGCCTCCAGCTCCATTGACGTGCAAGTCGTTACCTAAAATATTTGATTAGTTTTATCCAAAATGAAAATTACCTCAATTTATTCCTTTGGAGTAAATCAAGGTTGGATTTTTTATTAAAAATAAAAAACCTACCCAGCCCCGCTGCTTGTCAGTATGGCTGCAGCAATAGTGTTCTTTTACAGCTCCCTCAGGGTATCTTTTGGCACAAGACATGCAGAGCGGAAAGAGCAGGCGGTCGTCGACTCGGACAGGGAGCACGGGGATGATGTTTTTTCGCGGAGGCACAATAAAAGCCTTGATGAGAGCCAGAGGATATTCGTTGTCTTCAGGGCGAGTCCACGGCTTCTTCAACATTTCATCAATGATGTAGAGCATTGGATGTCCAATCGGGTATTGTGTAATAAAGTTAATGAACGGGTAGAGGCTGGTGACGTCATAGTAGGAGATTTTCTCTCCTGAACGCAAGGCATGGAAGAGTTTAAGCGGTCCCGTTCGGCCTGAAAAGAATTCAAAGAATTTTCTTATATTAGTTAAAAATCTCACCTCCCATGAACGCTGAACGAATGTTTAGCGGACCAATCCAATCTGGGATGCTCTCGAATTTTTCGCGCATTCGGTCGGGAACAAAGTCAAAGCCGAGCTTTGCACTGCATTCTTGGATGAATTCTACGTCCAATTCCGTGTCCGCCTTCAGCATTTTGGCAATTTCGCACTCCCAGAACACATCCTCAAAATATTCAAAGTATTTAAGGTTAGCTTTTTAACAAAAACTTACAACTCTGCCCACTTGCGATCGGATGTAATCTATGCGTTGTTTGTCCAATTCTCGGTTGATGCCAGCCTTCTTTCCGTTCTTCATTATCTGTTGATCATTGGGGATGCAGATTGGGCAAGAGTGCCATACACATCCTAAAAATATTGATTATAAGGTTAGTTCTTACAAAAAAAAACTCACCGTTGACCTCAATTCCGTAAGGCTCAGCTCCTTTGGCAATCCATCCATCCAATTTATACTTTCCGACCTTCTTTTCACCTTCCGACGAATAGGCGTGCTGGATGTCGCATTTCTTCTCAAAGGCGTACCAATTCATGAAGCGTATTGCCAACAAGCTTTGGTGGTCCCCGTGGTCGTATCCTCTGTCGCTCACAATTGCCAATTTGTCAGCATCCAGATGGTTGGCTCGAAAGTGACGCATGCAGGCAGCAGCGATGGTCATGCAATCGCGGAGGACATCGATGCCCTCATGGGACTTTTTGTAGAATGGACGATCGGCTTTTCCATCTGCGGTCACTGGCGGGCGCCTTGAAACTTCCATGAATTCAGAGCGAAAAGCGACCATTCCTGCCTAAATTTATTTCAGTAAATTAAGGTTTGTTTTTAATTAAAATTTAAAAAATTTACCATTAGGATGTCCACGTCATTGGTGCAATAGCTAAATGAAGACAAAATTTTCTATTAAAAAAGGATTTTTACCTGGCCAGCTCTTCATCCAGTAAGAATGGTTCATTTTTATGCGCAGCAAACCAAGCGTCGAATTTCGCACGTGTCGATGGCATCATCCCGGCTGCCAGGTAGTCATCTTCCCGGAGCATAATCGATCGTCCGTAGTTTTCCGGACGATTCGCCATGTGGGGGAAGAAGGGTTTTTCTTCCACGTCCAATCCAAAGGTCGGAACCTAGAATAATTCAAGTTTATTTTTCTTGAAAAAAATCCAATACCAGTGAGGCGAGTGATGTTGGGATTAAGTTGTAGGAGTCACGGAACACCACCAAGGGATTTTTGCCCTTCTGTTGTTTGATCTTTAGTTCATAAAGCTTGTTACCCTTTCGGATCATTTCCGGAATGATTCCCTGAAGAAACAATTCCTTGAAGACGATGACGTTGTCGAATTTTCCCCCATAGTGGCTGTACGCATAAGTGGAGTACTTGCACGGAAGCTTGTAGAGGATCCATTTGACGAAATCCACCAGCGGATGGCGTGTGACAACCATCTCATCGACATTGGTCCTCTGGAATGCTCTCTCACTGAAAGTGATGGTCCTGTTGTCGCCGCACACTTCGCACTTATGGTTCCCTTTCAAGCTCTTCTTCCATTCTCCCGATGAAATGCAATCCGGACAGCACACCTTGGCGGCAATAAAGTTGGGCACATGCTTCCGTTTCTGTTGTTGCATGGCGGGAGAGCTGGGGTCGGCTGGCTCGTGCTGTGTCGTTTCCATATCAAAGGCAATAAATCGGCAGGGCTTGTCATAGGGCTTGATCTCCAACGGCATAATGTAACAACCCTAGGAGTATGAAGTAAATGAATATTAGTTTTTTTTTAAAAAACCTACTCTTTTTGGGTCGTGATAATCGTGACATTTGTTGCACCATCGTTCAAAACAAACATGTCCCTGGAAAAGTTTGACTATGCCCTTATTGCTTAAAGCTAAGCTTACTCGGCCCTTTCGCTGAACATCCTTGACCAAATAAATCACATGGCAATTGTCGCATTGTTTGCTAAGGCGACAAAATCCACAACTGCGGTGCCAGTTGTAACAATCCTCCGAGAAGAAGGTTTTTCCGCAAGGTGTGCAATTTTTCTCGTAGCCATTTTCAGGTTTACACGGAAAACCTGGGCCCATCCGTGAACTAAAAATAATTAAAATTAAAAAAATCTAAACTTCTTACCATTTGACACAGCGAGCCTTACAAGTTGTTTCATGCCGGGCTGCCCTGTCATAAGGATGTTCACAGCTGAGGCAGTAGGGCTGCCCGAATAATCCATTGATATTGCGGACTCCGTGGAAATGTTTGTTGTCAACGTGGTAGAGGAAAATTGGAGTATTGTAGTCGATAGAACCCCATTGATATGATGGCGCATAGGATCCAATATTCGAGAACAGAAAAAATCTGAACCGGAACCTGCCAGAATAGTCGTTATTCCATTTGGTGATCACTGCCGGCACCCAGTCTTGTGCTTCATAGGTTTTCTTGTTCATTGGTGCCTTGATGGCTCGCATCAGTTTCAGGGCATCCTTTTTCAGCTGATCCTCCGGACCGCAGTTGTGCAAGTAGTCGTAAAACCGCCGTCTGTCCCAGCCGGCAACGGTATGCATGAGAGTGGCTACAAGGGCATAAAATAAACAGCGGCCGTCGTTGTTATCGATCTGAAAATTTTAAATTAATTATTAGCAAATCTAACAAACAACCTTAATCAACGATTTTTCATTAATACGATGACGTGTTGTCTTCTTTTTCTCGTTGTTACCCCCGACAAATTGGCGCTCAGTCGGGAGTTGGGATTTATTGACGGTAGTAACCGTCACTTCAAAGGGCTCACCCTAGAAATCTTTATCGATTGTTGATTACAATAAATCCTACCTTGATTTATTCTCGCGAATAAATCAAGGTTGAATGAAACTTACCCAAAGGGTGATTCCCTCCTGCTTCTTGCTTTGCGCAGCCTTCAGGAACAAGTTGAGAATTGCCTCGGCATTGTTTTCATTTATTGGCCGAATTGGAGTTCCCACAGCTGGATGGAGAAGCTTACTGGTGACGACACATCCGAGGTGGTCGGGCTTTGCTCCAAACTTCTCAGTTCCTTGCTCAATTGCTTCATCGATACAATGCTGGAAAATGCCCTTGAGGAGTTCTTCCGGATCCGCTGGAAGGTCGGTGATGGAGAAGCAGGATTTGTTGTTGATAAACTTGAACTTTGAGTTTTGCTCCACAGTGCCATCAAGTTTGATGACGTAGTCCTTGGCGGTTTTTGATGAACCACTTCCACTTTGGTTGTCGGG
Source organism: Rotylenchulus reniformis (assembly GCA_001026735.1). Classification (NCBI taxonomy): domain Eukaryota; kingdom Metazoa; phylum Nematoda; class Chromadorea; order Rhabditida; family Hoplolaimidae; genus Rotylenchulus; species Rotylenchulus reniformis. Next base: position 24,029 of record LDKF01000500.1, read on the forward strand.
TGCCAACAAATTTTCAATGAAAAAGCGCGGGCGCTTGGCCGGTGGAGGAAAGAGATGGGGAAGCAATGCGACAATAGAAAACGGATGGGGGCGCTTAGGAGGGCGCTTGTCCATATTATTATTTTTTGATCTATAAAATTTTAAAAAAAAAAGTTAGAGGGAGTGCCGATGCAAGAAGAAACCAAAAGAATATGAGGGATAGAATAGAAGTTCAGAATTTATAATTATATATTTTTAAAAATTAATTTTTTGTAAATGCAAATTAATTGACCAGAACCTTCCAGCATAATTAGTAATTCTTCCAGAAGCATAAATTGCACATAATGAAGCAAGCGCATACCATATAAATTGAACAAAACGAGATAAAGCCCGGCTCGTAGCTGAGCCAGACCCCCGCTTTGCTCTGGCAAAAAAAAGCCAATGGAGGAAAATTGGAGGTAGCAAAAACGAGATAAAGCCCGGCTCGTAGCTGAGCCAGACCCCCGTTTTGCTCTGGCAAAAAAAAGCCAATGGAGGAAAATTGGAGGGAAAGTAGCAAAACGAGATAAAGCCCGGCTCGTAGCTGAGCCAGACCCCCGCTTTGCTAGAGAAAAATTGAGAAATTCAGAAGAGATAAAAAGATGAGAAAAAATTTTGGAATGGATGAATGTATGGAAAATATTCGAGAGAGAGAGAGAGGGAATACGGGTGAGGGGGGGGGGATTCAATTAAACCAGATGAATGAACATCTGAGAATATAATGGGACTTTTTAAGCACAAAGATGGAGTGGGCGGTCCGTCAAAACAAAGCCATTTTGCCCACCAATATTTGAATTTGGCGCCAAATACACGCCCCGCCCACTCCGGCTTCCTTTCCCTGGCCATCCCTTCAGGTTTACTTGCCAGACTCCGCCCACTCCGGCTTCCTTGTCAAACCCCGCCCACTCCAACTTCTCCTGTCAGGCCCCGCCCACTCCGGCTTCCGATTCAACTTTTGATCATTTTATTAACAATTTTCTTTAGGAATAAATCGGGAAATTGTATAACATTTAATTGGTGAATAAATTGATCGAATGAATTACCATGAGAAAGGAAATAAACAAAATAAATGGTATAATGGGCACATGTATTAGCGAGGGGGGATTGATATGGTTTGGTATTCTTTTTTATATGAGGGAATGCTTTAAGAAAAATAGCTATTGGTGGTAATATAGGCAAATCCAAACTATCAAAATAGATCACATCCCTTTGGAGACCATAGGCATATATTCCAACCCAATGAGAACCGCGTTGTCCATGAGGGTCCAAGTTAACAATTAAAGCGGCTGGATACTGTAGAGATGTTGGTGGAGGGAGGCGGTCAGAAGGAAAGCATCCGAGGAACACCTTGGTTTATAAAGTAAATCAAGGTAGTTTTCTCGAAAGAAAAGCTTACTCTGCTTGTCGCTCGATTGCTCCTCATTATCCTTGTAATCTGATTGCCGTCCATTGGGGATCAATTCAAATTCCTTTGGTTGTCGATTTCGAGAAAAGTTTAATTTAAGCCAAAGAATGGAGCGCAGTTGATAAATGATAAGGCTAATTATGGACATGGCAAATAGTGCAACCTAAATTTACTTCTTTAGAGTAAATCTAGACGAGATTTCAAAAAAAAAACTTGCCATGGTCCAGCAAAATACATGTCCTAAATTTATTAATAGATAAGGTTAGCTTTTTGAATAAAGCTTACCATAATAATCACCATCCGCTGGTCTTTCCCTGCAAAGTTGAATAGATGGAAAAGGATGAGGGGCCTGGAGGGGGGAATCCTTCTGCAGAGGGCGATCTTTGTTTTGCAATTAACGATTATGTTCCTTTAAACCAAGGCGACGTAAATATTCGGAATATTCCGGCAATTCCGTTGTTACACCCAGTCGCTCCAAATATTCCGCATCGAATTCCGCATCGGCTTCACGCAGCTTTTTATCCTGTAGGCGTTTATATTCATCAGAGTAATCAATTTTCGGTTCTTTGTTAAGACTCTCCACGGGCAAAAATATTCGGAGAAAGAATACCATGTATAATAGCAATTTTTTATCTAACATTTTTATCTGAAGATAAAAGTTTACAATAATTGTTAAATAAATTTTAAACAAATGAATGAATGGTTGAATGAATGATTAAATGGTTGTATCTGTGGCGATATCGCGGTTCTTATCCACCATGAACACTGAATCGGCCTCCCCCATCACTATGAGCATCAAGCCTCCGGCTGGCACAGCTTCTCGGAAGATAATGTTCACTGCTGTAGTTCCTTTTTTGATGAGGTCGAACATACCTCCTAGATTTATGCCGCAAATTTAGGTTCATAAGAAAAACATTACCTTGGTCCTCTCCGCTGTTAGTCAAATTAAAAACATAGATGCAATGGGTTGTAAGGAATTGTTCGTAACTGATTCCATTAGAATTCAACGAGTTTGAAAAGCCAACCGCCTCGTTCATGTCCAGGAAAGGTCTGATTGCCAATCGATTGGCATAATCCAAGTCGTATCGCGCTTGAGGATAGGATCGCCTAGAATTATAAAGTACTTCAAGGTTATTTTTCTCGAATGAAAAAAATACCTAAATTTTTTTTAACTTACCCATTGGCTATGATGCTAAGATCCCTAACATTAAAGTGTTGAAAGTTGAACGGACTCCGACGTTGATCTCCGACCTAGTCGGAGTTGGCAACGAGGCCCAGAGTCACCTAAAATTATTTCAGTAAATTAGGGTTTTGATAATAAAAGCTTACTCTTCTAGGGATTTGTTCCATGAACAAGTTTACATTGAATTCATAGCGCCTAAATTTATGAAGTAAGGTTAGCTTTTCATTGAACAATGAAAACTTACCCCGGGCTAATGAATATCGATTTCATCATGGTTTTCCGTACAGCATAGCGTGCAGGATTTGTTTCAAGTTTTCTAGCCAATTGTAGAGCCAATCCATCCATGAGATTTAATTTTTTGCAATAGAGTTTCAATGCCTAAACTTAATTCAGTAAATTTTAGGTTGGGTTTTTAAAAAAAACTACCGTAATTTCCAAGTGATACCGTGGAGGCACTGCTTGGCCCTCCACAAGGGGTGCGATGACTACAAATGCACTCTCGTTTGGCTGTATGGTGATGTCCAGCTCACAGCTAAGCAAGATGAAAAAATTAAGCCTATGCATAAAACTTACTGATTGATGAGGTATTGAGGCTGATTGAAGAGATCTGCATCGATTTTGCTTATAAACTGCGCTCTATTGCTGAATTGGAAAAGATTCTTGCGTGTAAGGAAGCCTTGGCCGTTTTCTAAAATGGTTCCTTGGTCACCAAAATATCCTTCAGCATTCAAATGAGATTCTTTTGCAGTCCTTGGGAAAGATAGCTCATGCGAGAGATAAGTTTTGTAAGCCATAAGAGAATTGGAATTGAAAATTTCCCGCCTAAATTATTTTTTAAGCTTGGTTTATTGAAAATAATAACTTACCCATTGATCGCTATTCGCATGTTGTTGATGAAGGTTTGCCCGATTAGCTGAATCGGAGCAACATTATCAATGGCCGTGAGATTCATTAGTCTCCCATCCGCTCCCTCCTTCCGAATTTTCATCTCTGCGAACAAATAGCATTTTGATAGGTCAATATAGTTTTGGGATGAAAATATTTTGAAGTGATATGGTGTGTCCGTAAGCGGATTGCTTGGAAGAATTTCAAAGACTTTGGCCTAAATTTACGCAATAAATCAAGGTTGGTTTTCAAATGAAAACTTACGGAAGAAACCGTAACGTTTGTAGGAGGGATGCTGAAAAAGTCAACCGCGCTGGTCACCGAATCCACGCTCTGTCCGTCGATTTTATGGAAAGTCATTTGGATGAATGATTTAGTAAAGTCCTAAGAATATTGAAATGAAGATTCTAAGCCTGGGTTAAAAACCTACCGAAGGTATTTGATCTAACTCGCTTTTTGGGTTTCGTAATAGCTCTTCCAATGAGTGTTTGATGAGAAAGAAATGTGGGTTTTCGTTTTCTTTTTATACGGCGTCCTGTCCCGAATTGCTTTGGCAAACCACCTGAATTATGAAGTAATTCAAGGTTATTTTTCTCGAATGAAAAAATACCTAGATTTAAAATCAGGTTGGCTTTTTTTTGGAAATAAAAACCTACCTTTATCTAGCACCGTATCGATGCCTCGCTTTCCTTCGCTAATAACTGCTTCCTTCAACGGTGCTCCCTCGGTTACAACTTTGTCTAAAACTCGCTGGCCTGTATTGAGTGCCTCTTGGCCAACCGCTGTCCCAACTTTTCGAAGAAGTGGCAAGAAGAAGCGATATATTCCACGAAAAATGTCGCCTACACCTCCCGAGCCGGCTTGTAGACCCTTAATTTGTGCAGTAAATTAGGTTAGTTTTCATTGAAAACTTACCTCGGTTTATTCCCTTAGGAGTAAACCAAGGTTGGATTTTTTATTAAAATAAAAAACTTACCCAGCCGCGTTGATAGGGTGGGGCTCCTCGAAAGATAGTGTAAGTAAGGGGATCGGCTCCTGTTTGGTTTTCACCAATTAAATTAGAAGCTCCTGTACCAGTTTGAATAAGGAATAGGTCTTGATAACCGGTTAATGATGGATCGAAAATGACATGCACCATTTATCGAAAAAAATAATGAATATAGTATGAATGAATGAATGTACAAGGTGGGAATCAAAAGTTGATCGTTTTCTTAAATATCAATACCGTCATCACTGTTCCATAGGAAAAAGGAACTAAGCGACCATTATCCATTGTTCGCAATTCAATTTCAATTTCTGATACTTCTTTTGGCATCACGCGCGCAAAGATGGGTGTATCATAAATCTTCTCCGTGTATTCCCTTAATTTATGTAGTAAATCAAGGTTAGCTTTTTATTGAAAATAAAAACTTACCCTGGAACGGCTCCTGTAATGGAGACCACGCGCAATAGTGAGCTGAGAGTGTTTCCAATGATGCTTGGTTCAATCAGACCCTTGAAAAATAAAATTTGCAAATAAATAATTTTAGTCCTCACCTTGCTGTATACAGCAAACGATGAAAAACCTCCACGTAAATCACACCCGTATTTTGCAATTTCATTATTGAGCACATATTGGGGATTTTCAAATCCAAGAACATAGCCAAGTTGAGGCGATAGAGAGATGAACTGTATGCTCGGATCGGTAAAGACAGCCTTGAATCGATCAAAGTCCTTGTGGTATTGAAATTCCACCGAATCGATAATCTGACGAATTTTCCCTAAATCTGGCTCCTCTTCATCCTTCAGAATATCACTGCCACCAATTCCAAGCAGAACTGAAAGTACTTGTGCAGCTGTTGTTGGAGCTTTGGAAAAAAAGGATGATGTAGAGGAAGTATTCTGCTGCTGTATTTCTTTCTCCTCTTCCTCCTGCTCTTCTAAATCTTCGGCTGCCTTTACTGGTAATGGTTCGGAGGCCAAGGCTGGGGACAGTTCTTTAGTGAACTCAGCTTCCTCTTGGCTTTTTCTGTATTGCTCCTCTTGTTTCCTTTCTTCCTCTTCTCCTCTTTTTCTCTTCTTCGCGTTTCCTTTTCTCTTCTTCCTCACGCTTCTTTTTCTCTTCTTCCTCTCGTTTCTTTTTCTCTTCCTCTCGTCTCTTTTTCTCTTCCTCTTCTCGTTTCTTTCTCTCCTCCTCCTGTCTCTTTTTCGCCTCCCCTTGTTTCTTTTTCTCTTCCTCCTCTCTTCTCTTTTTCTCTTCCTCTTCTCGTTTCTTTCTCTCCTCCTCCTGTCTCTTTTTCGCCTCCCCTTGTTTCTTTTTCTCTTCCTCCTCTCTTTTCTTTTTCTCTTCCTCTTCTCGTTTCTTTCTCTCCTCCTCCTCTCTCTTTTTCGCCTCCCCTTGTTTCTTTTTCTCTTCCTCCTCTCTTCTCTTTTTCTCTTCCTCTTCTCGTTTCTTTCTCTCCTCCTCCTCTCTCTTTTTCGCCTCCCCTTGTTTCTTTTTCTCTTCCTCCTCTCGTCTCTTTTTCTCTTCCTCCTCTCGTCTCTTTTTCTCTTCCTCACGTTTCTTCTCTTCCTCTTGTCGTTTTTTCTCTTCCTCCTCTCGTTTCTTCTCTTCCTCCTCTCGTTTCTTTGCTTGCTCTTCCTCCTTCCCTTTATCTTCCTTTTTGTTTCCAAGACCAATTTTATCCAAAAATTGCTCCGCTCTATTCTTCTCTCCCTCTTTAGGGCGCGATCCAATCAAATCATCCATCAGATCCCTTCCTTTAATCGTCTTGCTCTGACCATCATCAATTATTTTGGGAATTTCTGCAGATAATTTGGTCTTCTTTATTCCTTCATCCTCTGGTAGTTTCGGGGCTGATGATAAAGTTTCATCAATTTTTGGTGGAGATTGTAGATCTTCTTCATCAATTCTTGGGGGCGATTTTAAAACTTCTACAACCGATCTTTTTCTTCGGGCACTCTCAATTCGAGGGGGGCTGACGTATTGGTAGTCGCTCTTCCCAATAGATTCAATACTTTCACTTTGATGTTTCAAAGTAGCAGCGAGAAATTCGCGCAAATTCTCAATCTTCATGTGAGAGGCCTTTGGCACGGGGATGCGCAAAACTCGTTGTCGTCCATTTTTATCCGCGGTAAAATGAATATTTATGGCTTGGTCATCGAGAGTGCCAAGGGTGGAAGGCCTAGAATTATGAAGTAATTCAAGGTTATTTTTCTCGAATGAAAAAATACCTAGATTTATAAAATAAATCAAAGGTTAGTTTTTGAAGAAAAAACTTACCAAGAATAGGCAAATGTGATACTATGGAGACCAACAACCCAGGTGCCATTAAAATGGAGTGGCCTTGGCAATCTAACACGGAATTTATTAGGAGCATTTTCTGGATAGTCGGTGCTATTGCTGGGTAAATGGACAAAGAATGTATTGGACATTTTTATTAATCTGAATAAATGAACAATTATGGAATGAAAATGAACAATATGAAATAATGATGGTGATTTTATACAAGTTGTGATTCGTGAATCCATTCTGGTTCCGGATAGCCAATGAATTTAACCAAAATCTCTTTTGTGCCATCGGATCTCGTCCTCTTTCTCATCACTCGCTCAATCCGATAAGTGGTTTCGGCATCTCGGCGCACTGGAGCAAGCTCCTCCCCATAGAAAAATCCCTAAAATAAATGAATATTTAAACAATGTGACAAATAAAGTACCTTGAATTTTTCTCCTTTCTCATCTCGAAGTTTGTAACGGATTGGGCTCATGTGTGATTTGACCGCATCCACCTCCTAAGAATATTTGAATGAGTATTCTAAGCTTAGTTATTAAAAAAACATACCAAAATTTCATCGCCGTAATTAGGTATATAGCAGAGATGTTATCGAAAATTTTCAGAAAAAAGGACATCAGGGGTAAAAATAAAGGATTTCACTGGGGAAAATCCTCAAAATAAAGGACATTTTTTAAAAACGTAAATTTGAAACAACAATCAATTTTATGCATATTTTTCCAACCACCAACTATTTCACCGTTGTCTTTACATTTACAATAATGTTTAGTTTCACCTTTTTTTTACTTCTCAATTCAATTCCCACCAATTCGTCTTCGTTATCGTTAGTATCCAAAAAAACTTTTATCCACCGTGTGGGATGCCGGCGGTCCCGACATGGGCCGCTGGAGAAAATTTTGAAAATTTAGTCCTTTTTTTCTAAAGAAAATTGGTCATTTTTAGGACTTTTTGGAAGAAAACCCATTGTGGGGGGATGCCGGCGGCCCCGATAGGGGCCGCCGGAGAAAATTTTGAAAGTTTAGTCCTTTTTTCTTAAGAAAATTGGTCATTTTTTGAATAAAATTTTTAAAATCCAAAAATAAAGGACAAAAGGACACTCTTGGTCTGAAAAAAGGACAATCCTTTGAAAAAAGGACATCAAAATTTCCAAAGGACGGGACCCCTCCAAAAAAGGACAATCCTTTAAAAAAAGGACAGATAACATCTCTGTATAGTATATAGCCCTTCTCGAACTGTCCCTTTGCTACACTCATTCGTACCGTTTGACCAGGCTTAAATTTTGGGTTTCCCATCCTCTTTTTGCTGAATAGTGAACGATGGAGTTCTTTGCCGTAATGTTTCATCCAGATCCTCTGGGCATTTTTAAAATTGACATCAATGGGACGGAGACCATCAGGCAAGGCACGGGATGGCGAGCGATTGATTCCTTCCGCAATTTGTTGTACAGTATCTACCTTGATTTATGAAGTAAACCAAGGTGAGCTTTTTGTTTTATAATAAAAACTTACCCAATTGAGGGATTTATGCTGAGCGAAAAATCGATACAGACGTCCTTTGATTGTCCGAATTGCCCTCTCCGCAAGGGCTGCTTTGACTGTGGAATGAGCCGATTCATGCTTGTCAATTTCCTCCTCCTCGAACAATTTCTTTAATGGGGCATTCCTGAATTCTAACCCTTTATCTGAGAAAATTCTATGTGGCATCATCGGCATCTGGGTGAGCAATTTTTTGAATCCTTCCACCATGTCAATAGCCTTCTTTGATCTCAACGGTTCAACAAAAATGCGTTTCGAGAGTACGTCAATGGCGAGAAGCAAATAACGATTACCCTTGTTGCTACGAGAAAGCGCTTGGAAATCAGCCAAATCCACTTGAACATCGGTCATAAAGCCGGTGGGCACCGTTTTTGCTCTCGGGAAATGCACCCTCCGTGGGCGCATAAGGGTGTAGGTTCGGTGACCTTCCAGATAATCTTTAACATCCTTCTTACTAATTCGGTCTCCGAGCTCCTCCTTGGCTTCTTGCTAAGAATATTTTAAAAATATACCAAGGTTGAATTTTTATTTAAAAAGTTTTACCCAAAGTCTTTGAACTCCTGCAAAGGCTGAAGATGATGTAGGATCATTGTAGAGTCGATCCAGGGTATCCTTCACCGAGGGCCTAGATTTATGAAGTAAATCAAGGTTAGTTTTTCTAAAGAAAAAAACTTACTCCATCTTTGTGGTTTAAATCTAGTTGTTCGAAGACCTTCTCTTCTTTGATAAGGTTGAACCGATTGCTTTCGCTTTTGCTTGGCCGAAAAACTCTTTGAAGAGAAAACAGGACCCGGTGTGCCCTGATCAACCGCTACTGGATCAAAAATTGTTTGTTTCCTCCTTTGCTTTGTTGCTCNTCATCGAGAAGATCTTCTCCTCGCCGCTTTGTTCGCTGGCGGGGTGGAAATTGGAGAGGAGGTCGTCCCTCCCGGGCAACGTCAAGTCTACGAAGGCGATGAGAAGTGGAAGGCTGGGGTTCTAATTGCTCATCTGGTATTGGAGCTAGAAAAGGATCCAATTCAGCTCGCTCCGTAACTATTCGTCTTCGAAGAGGTGGTCGTCGCAATCGTCCTCTGTTAGCAGATGGTGGATTTCGAGGTGCTTCTTGTTCAATCAACCGATATTTCGCTGGAAGTTCAAAATCAGCGATATCCAAAGGTCTTTTAAAAAGTAATCTAGGGGGTTGTCGTTCCACCCGTCGAACGGGTGCATGGCGACGGCGACGAGAAGGTGGAGGCGCTGCCCCTGGTTGAGCCGGTGGGGCAACTGGTGCACCGGGTTGGCGAGGCGGAGCCGGTGGGGTTGGCGAAAAGGAAGCTGGTGGGGGAGAAGGTGGAAGCGGGGGTTGTTGCCGAATAGCCTCATGGTGCCCATGGTGATGAGGCGGTCTTGTAGGGTTGAATTCAATTGCGATTTCCTCCTCATCACTGTCATCTGCCCTTCTGACTAATGCTCTAAGTCCCTTGGTGAATTCAACTTTGGTCGGTTTGTTCTCATGTTCCCCTCTCAAATTCAAATATTTAGCCAACTGTTGGTTATAAAGCACATTTTTAGTATTATTATTAATACGCTGTCGTTTTGTTCTCTCCAAGGCTTTGTGAGCAAAGTCCAAATTAATGTTGCCTGTATTGCTGCTGGTAAGACCACGATAAATGTCTTCAGGAACAAGGACTAGTTTGGAAGCCATTATTGTTGCTCACTCCCCAGTACTTTAGATGCAACAGAATGCGCTAGATCAATGAGAATGGGCGTAAGGAGTGCTGCAAAGAGCGGTCCGGCTCCACTTCCTTTTTGAATGAGCAATTTCCTGGCTCCGCGTTCGCTGCGCTTCCGTGAAAGACGACGGACAAAGTCGGCGTATGGTAAAAGTCGCTTCTTTTGACGAGTGGTCAAATGAAAACGGGAATTGAGAATATTTAAACAAATCTCCACGAGTGAGAGAAGTTGATCCGAGTCGGCTTTCCTTAAAAGCTTTTTGCGGTTGTTGTTGGATTTGATACGAGCTAATGAATGAAGAAATTGGGCGTTGATTTGAACTAACGGGCTAATGTTTGTATTCTTAGGAGAGGCCATTTTTAGGAATGAAAATGATGCTTTCGCCTTCCTCTCTGTCTTTAAATATACCGCTTCGTAGTCTTAATGTGGGATCTGATGCGGCATGCATATCAATCAAAATGTATCCATATGGTTTGCTGGTGGCTAAGCGATAGGAATCGAGAAAATATCCAAGGCGTCGAGGAAATAGTTGAACTCCAATGTTGCGAATAGAGAGCTCTGAATTTGGGCTTCTCATAAGCACCAAATATTGGGCATTTTGTCTGGGCACCTTCAATTTTCGATCAAATAGGGACTGTGTAACAAAGATAACGGAGAAATTTTGATGGTGGGAGTCCTTTAGGTAGTATTCCGAGAGTTGTTGTTCCGAAATGGACAAGAGAAGGTCGTCAAGCACAAGCAGCAAGGGTTTAGGCATTCGTTTAATCAATTCCGCCGGTGGTAACCCCGAGTAGACACTGATGCCGGAGCGTTGAAGGATGGGAACTGTTTCGGACATTTCCCCAAAACAATAGAGGATAGAAGCAGGTGAGGATGCATCAAATCGGCTGATTCAGCGATGAACTTGAGGAGAAAGGTGCTTTTCCCACTTGAGCTGGGCCCCGAAATTATCATTCCGAATGGATGTTTAAATTTGAGGTCTTTATCCGAGAAGGAACTAAGCATTATTACAAGATGAATAATGGAATAGTATGGAATAAATTAACAAGTGAAATGGAATGAATATAGATTAGGGAGATTGGGTATCCGTCATAGAATCCTCTGTCACATCTTCAATCGTTTGTTTTGGCTGTGAAGCGGTGAATTCCACCCCTTCTTCTTCGAGGCGATCAAGCGGTCGTTTATGAANTTTGAAGAGAAAACAGGACCCGGTGTGCCCTGATCAACCGCTACTGGATCAAAAATTGTTTGTTTCCTCCTTTGCTTTGTTGCTCTTGGGGATAAAGTCTCCCGCCATTTACGCTTTTTTAAGGTTCTCGGAACGTATTGAGCTGGATTTTGTAGTTCTCGGATTATTTTGCGAGCTATTCGACGTTGAGGTCGCTGTCTGGGCTCAGCTGGCAATGGAGGTGGGGGCTCGTCATCAGATACCCATTCTTCTTCATCCGCATATCGGGGAGCAGGGACCAAGCGGGATTTCAATGGTCGTTCATCGAGAAGATCTTCTCCTCGCCGCTTTGTTCGCTGGCGGGGTGGAAATTGGAGAGGAGGTCGTCCCTCCCGGGCAACGTCAAGTCTACGAAGGCGATGAGAAGTGGAAGGCTGGGGTTCTAATTGCTCATCTGGTATTGGAGCTAGAAAAGGATCCAATTCAGCTCGCTCCGTAACTATTCGTCTTCGAAGAGGTGGTCGTCGCAATCGTCCTCTGTTAGCAGATGGTGGATTTCGAGGTGCTTCTTGTTCAATCAACCGATATTTCGCTGGAAGTTCAAAATCAGCGATATCCAAAGGTCTTTTAAAAAGTAATCTAGGGGGTTGTCGTTCCACCCGTCGAACGGGTGCATGGCGACGGCGACGAGAAGGTGGAGGCGCTGCCCCTGGTTGAGCCGGTGGGGCAACTGGTGCACCGGGTTGGCGAGGCGGAGCCGGTGGGGTTGGCGAAAAGGAAGCTGGTGGGGGAGAAGGTGGAAGCGGGGGTTGTTGCCGAATAGCCTCATGGTGCCCATGGTGATGAGGCGGTCTTGTAGGGTTGAATTCAATTGCGATTTCCTCCTCATCACTGTCATCTGCCCTTCTGACTAATGCTCTAAGTCCCTTGGTGAATTCAACTTTGGTCGGTTTGTTCTCATGTTCCCCTCTCAAATTCAAATATTTAGCCAACTGTTGGTTATAAAGCACATTTTTAGTATTATTATTAATACGCTGTCGTTTTGTTCTCTCCAAGGCTTTGTGAGCAAAGTCCAAATTAATGTTGCCTGTATTGCTGCTGGTAAGACCACGATAAATGTCTTCAGGAACAAGGACTAGTTTGGAAGCCATTATTGTTGCTCACTCCCCAGTACTTTAGATGCAACAGAATGCGCTAGATCAATGAGAATGGGCGTAAGGAGTGCTGCAAAGAGCGGTCCGGCTCCACTTCCTTTTTGAATGAGCAATTTCCTGGCTCCGCGTTCGCTGCGCTTCCGTGAAAGACGACGGACAAAGTCGGCGTATGGTAAAAGTCGCTTCTTTTGACGAGTGGTCAAATGAAAACGGGAATTGAGAATATTTAAACAAATCTCCACGAGTGAGAGAAGTTGATCCGAGTCGGCTTTCCTTAAAAGCTTTTTGCGGTTNTTGCTGGTGGCTAAGCGATAGGAATCGAGAAAATATCCAAGGCGTCGAGGAAATAGTTGAACTCCAATGTTGCGAATAGAGAGCTCTGAATTTGGGCTTCTCATAAGCACCAAATATTGGGCATTTTGTCTGGGCACCTTCAATTTTCGATCAAATAGGGCCTGTGTAACAAAGATAACGGAGAAATTTTGATGGTGGGAGTCCTTTAGGTAGTATTCCGAGAGTTGTTGTTCCGAAATGGACAAGAGAAGGTCGTCAAGCACAAGCAGCAAGGGTTTAGGCATTCGTTTAATCAATTCCGCCGGTGGTACCCCCGAGTAGACACTGATGCCGGAGCGTTGAAGGATGGGAACTGTTTCAGACATTTCCCCAAAACAATAGAGGATAGAAGCAGGTGGAGGATGCATCAAATCGGCTGATTCAGCGATGAACTTGAGGAGAAAGGTGCTTTTCCCACTTGAGCTGGGCCCCGAAATTATCATTCCGAATGGATGTTTAAATTTGAGGTCTTTATCCGAGAAGGAACTAAGCATTATTACAAGATGAATAATGGAATAGTATGGAATAAATTAACAAGTGAAATGGAATGAATATAGATTAGGGAGATTGGGTATCCGTCATAGAATCCTCTGTCACATCTTCAATCGTTTGTTTTGGCTGTGAAGCGGTGAATTCCACCCCTTCTTCTTCGAGGCGATCAAGCGGTCGTTTATGAAATTGTCCTGATGAGCCTAAATCTAGACCGGTTGTTGCTGCCGCAACACTGCCCATAAAGTCCTGGACCTCTTGCCACTCCTTTTCGTGGTCTACCGGAGGAGCATCTCCTTTTGGCGGCACGTTCAAACCGAAGGTTGCGGCAGAGATGCTCTCCATGAACTGCTCAGCCAAATGAGGCTGAGTCGGAGGAGGCGGAGGAGCGATAATTTGAGATGGTGCATTGTAAACTTCTGAAAATCGATTTATTATTCATCCTTAGTCTATTTTATACCTTTAGGAGTCTGGGTACCAACATCCAGACCGGTGGTTGCGGCCGAAATGCTGTCCAAAAACTCCTGCGGCAATTCACTATTGGAACGAGGTGGTGCTGGAGGCGGTAACGAATGCAAAACTTGGTCTACTTCTAAGTTTAGATTTTAAAAAAATTTTAAAAATAAAAAGTACCTTTTGGTGGTGGGGGTGGCACAGAGAAAGATTCCTTGAATACTGCCGACTTGTGAATTTTGTGGTCCTAGGGACATCCGTGTGGGATATTGAAGACATTACCCTTGGCTTTGAATTTGATAAATGTGTGTCCCGGCAAGTCGCATATGTAGTCAAAGGGTACGAAGCGGGGCTTTAGTTGCTCATTCCAAACTGTCACTCCTTCTTTTGTAATCAATTTGTTGACATCTAACACCGGGTTCATAGGGATAATCACTGGATTGGCAATCCGGCTGCTGGTCACTTTAATCCCAGCCGAAATATTATAAATGAAGACATCCGGGATGATCTCCTTCATCAATCCCATTTTGTCGCACATATTGATAGCCATTGGGTAAAATATTTAATCTATGAAGGGATGATGGAAATGTTAAATGAAAAAGTGGAATGAATGAAAGAATGAATTAAATGAAAAAGGGTGGGAAAGAATCGCGGTGATTGACCACGCCCCTTTTATATTTTCCCGCCAAAACAGGGAATTTAAGCTTTTTTTTTGGCGGCATCCTTTGATGTTACCGCCAATCAATAAGTTTTGGAATGGCCTCCCATCCCCCTGCCCTCGGGGAATGATTTATGAGGGTGGTAAAATGGTTGCCCCCCCCACCTCCACTCCCCTCGGNCCCCCCCCCCCATAGGTGTTGGCTGCCCCCTCCCTCGGGAAAATGATTTATGAGTGTGGTAAATCCCTTTGATCTTGCCGCTTACCGATTTCGAAATCCGGACAAAATTTGTCGGTAAATCCCTTTGATGTTGCCGCCAATGATTTCGAAATCCGGACAAAATTTGTCGGTAAATCCCTTTGATGTTGCCGCCAACAATAGGTGTAGGCTAGTGCGGTAAATCCCTTTGTTCCGAAAAGGTGTGAAATCTCTTTGATCTTACCGCCAGCGATTTCGAAATCCGGACAAAAACCCTTTGCTCTTATCAGTTATCACCCCGAAGGGGCCCAATAGGGGCGGTAACCCCTTTGATCTTATCAGCAAAGGTGTGGGCTAGGGTGTCCGGATTTCGAAATCCGGACAAAACCTGGGGGTTAACTACTTGGAAGAATCATTTGTCCTTAGGAATTATTTTTATCATCTTTGGTTAAAAATTTTTACAAAAAATATCCCATAGTTTCCACATAATCAACTTACAAAAATACCCTAGCCCAAATTCTGTTGAGGTTGAAAAATTTAGAGGTAATCTCCAATTTAAGGGTAGTCTCTAATTTCAGGGTAACTTCCAGAAGGTGTTGAAAATTTTAAAGGTATACCCTTAAATTAGAGAAAATACGGTAAATGTGGCTGTATCGCAACCCTGCTGATTATTGCGTAAAAATGAAGTCCACATGGGTCTTTCTCCGTTCCTCGTCATCATTCTTCTGAGGCCGTAGCAAAAGAATCGAGGGGAAATACCCCGGGTAGGTACCACCGGTGGTATTTACCACCGATTTCGAGGGGAAAATTCGTAGCAAAAGAAAATCATCGAAATCGGTAGATTTCCCACTGATTTCGGTTTCGGTGGTATTTCCCCCCGTTTTAAATCGGTGGGAGCTCTGTCCCCCCGCTAAGGAGCAGGGGGGTTTACCACCGGTTTTTTCGGTGGAAATCCACCGGAGGACGTTCTTTTACTACCGTGGAAAAAACTCCCACTGGAATTCGGTGGTTTTCCCCGGATAAAACCACGGAAATCGGTGGGACGTCTTTTACTACGAAACGGTGGTATCTCCCACCGAAATCGATGGTAAATCCCACCGATTTCGTTCTTTTACTACGGCCTCCGGTGGTATCTCCCCCCGTTTGTTTGGTGAAGTGGACACGTCACTTAATTTTGTTATTGAAAATATGATGGTTCGAATCCCACACAATGAAAATTAATGAAATTCATATGATGATCAAATAAAATAATTGAAATATTTTTAAAAATAATAAATAACTTTCAAAACTTTTTAAATAATGGAAAAACAAATTTTTAGCGACCATTTCTATATTTTTTTTCACAATCAACATCTTTTCTCCGATATGAGCATAATCTACACTAGTAATGTTTTTTCTACCCAAAAGTTAGCGGTCGTGCTACAGTACCAATGAGCACTCTTTTTCTTTTTCATGAGCACTCTTTTCGTTTTCTTCAACACTTTTTCATGAGCATTCTCTCATTTCAACGAACACTTTTTTCGCTTTAGATGTTTTTGTAATTTCCCTCTGTAGGGTGGAAAAAACATTACTACTGTAACCATTATATATTTTTTGCTATGCAAAATTTCGGCTACAACAATATTGAAACAAATTATATTTTGATAAAAAAAATTTGGAACTCTGCATTATTTGTGCTTACTTTTTTTATTTAAAAAAATTTATTTATTACATGTTAAACACTGAAAAATATTTTTATTTGAAAATTATGTGAAGGATAAATCGGTGGGAGCTCTGTCCCCCCGCTAAGGCGCAGGGGGGTTTACCACCGGTTTTTCGGTGGTAAATAACCCGGGGGACATTCTTTTGCTACCACGAAAAAACCTCCCACCGGAATCGGTGGTGTTTCCACGGTGCTAGGACGTTAAAAAAAACCGCACGAGCTATAGTCTGTACGAAAACTTTTTTGTTAGACTTGTTAGACAAAAAGTATAAAAGGCAAAATTGTTCAGAATTTTGCGCTGAATCGAATGGTATAAAAAATTTTCCGAAATTCTAACAAAAAATTCGAAATATCCCTTAAAAACCGTATTTTTCGGTATTTCGGGAAAATTTCGAACTTTTTGTTAGAATTTCGGAAAATTTTTTATACCATTCGAATCAGCATAAAATTCTGAACAATTTTGCCTTTTATACTTTTTGTCTAACAAGTCTTACAAAAAAGTTTTAGTACAGACTGACCGCATTGGGCCTTTTTTTAACGCCCTAGCACCGGGTCTTCCGTTCCTCGTCATCATTCTTCTTCTGCTGATGACGGCGGGTACAACTCGTGGTAGCGATGCATCAATGCCCGGAAGGCGTCGTTGTCCCCGCTGCCGCACTCGCGCACATTGGCCCCAAAGTTGGCCCCGTCAAAGTCCCGCAAAAGGCACTAAAAATCCACTTCCTTTCATGGGGATTCAACCTTTTCCCAAACCCACCCAAAAGACTACCATATCCATTCGAGCATCCCAATTGGGAAGAAAAAAAATATGGAACTTGGTACCCAAAAAAAATCATTGATCCACTCATGAGTTGCTTTTATTAAATACACTCATGAGTTGCTTTTATTAAATACACTCATGAGTTGCTTTTATAATTATCTTTTAAGGCTTTGAATGATGGACTTGAGCACAAAACCAAAAGTATCCCTAAAATCAAAACTCAAATCTATCAAGAGAGCTAGTTGCATTCTTCAATCGATCTAAAAATTTACAAAACCTTACTACGCAACAGGAACTCATTGGTGCACCCAAAAATGGTCTCATACAGGTAAATTAATGATTCTTTTGATGTTTTACAAGGTGATTATTAGGACGTTGTAACTCGTTGGAATAGCACATTGTTTATGATCGAAAGAATTGTCCAACAACAAAGGCCATTGACGTTGGCGCAAATTGATTTTCCTGATCTGGAATTGCCTGAATTCGACCTTTTGAAAAATCTTGTTGAGGTAAATGCATATAGTAAAATTCTATCACTATTAAGAATATTCAGATCTTATCACCATTTGATACATTTACCAAGCAACTTTCAAATAGAAACGAATCAATCTCATCTGTTCTACCTACATATCGTTGTCTACTCTCTGTCTTGAATGAGAAAGAATCAGACACTCCAAACATACGATCATTTAAGGTTGTTGGAAATGGATTAAAAACCAGAATGGACAAATATCAAAATAAGAGGTTATATTTTTATTTTATTATATCCAATATTATTATTATACAGATGCCTAATTATCGCTACTTTGATTGATCCAAGATATACAAATCATCCGAATATATTTACTTATGCAGATCGAATACAAAATAAAGCACTTTTGCAAAGCGAAATCGAGTTATTTTTGAATCCAGAAAGACGATTTTCTGATTCTGATTCAAATTTGGAACTATCAATCAGCAATGATCTTATATCAACATTTTTATTTACAAATTCAACTCAAAATGAAGAACAAAGAATTGGACGAAATAATTCACAAGATGCTCGAGTAGACGAAGAAATCGAATTATTTTTCAAAGTAATAATAGTTTAATAATTCCTGTTTTTTGTTATTTTTAGTCCGCAACTGAAAAGTCTTCATCAGATCCATTGGAATATTGGCGAAATTGCTATATTTATCCTCACATCAAACCACTTGTTCCAAAATTTTTGTGTCCTCCACCTAGCAGTGTCGAATCAGAGAGAACATTCAGCAAATTATCTGATATTTATAGTGCGAAATGATCAAGTCTCTCAGAAACACATGCGGTGCAACAACTTTTTTTGCATTTCAACTTTGATGATTAAATTTTTGAGGATTTTTAAAATGAATTTTTGAAAAATCTTTAAAGTCTCGGGTCTCGAGTCTCGGGGTCAAGTCTCGGTCTCGGGGCCAAGTCTCGGTCTCGTTTCTCGAGTCTCGGGAAAATTTGGGTCTCGAGCAGCACTATAAGAGGCATGAAAAGAATATAATGGATAATAATCTTTTTTAATCTCAAACTCTAGCAGCAAAAGGGAGTTAAAGGGTACCTAAAATATAAAAAAGACACCGGAAATTGAACCCGGCCAACACGCTGAATGGTAAGCTCAGGATGCTGCGACCCCCATGTTACCAACCTCCTTGGACACCGCGCAGAACACGTGACTGGGCACGTTGTGCTCACTGACCAGCTGGTCTCCCTTGGCCACCCAGATGCTCAGCCGCGCAGAGGCCATCCATTCAGCAGATGCTGCTTGACAAAAAATGGAAGAAAATTTTGGCAAAAAAACAACATTTTGCTTCAAAAATTTTTTAAATTTGTTTAACCTAATTTTTACACAAAAGAAAAAAATGTGGAACAGGGATGGAAATGATGGATCCTAAAAATGCATTTTATATTTTTCACGCGATTTTCAGGCTATAAATATGGATTTTTCATTCATCTTTTGACGCTGAATCCCAGATTCTGACGTCCTTTTTGACGTTCAATAATGGGTCGATTGCCAAGGAAGGCCATTTGTTCTATACATAAAAATGAAATAAAAAATAATTTATAAAAATGTCAAAATGTGGGCGCAAAACACGAAAAAGTGCCCCCAACTTTTCATTATGTTGTCGCACCACGGCTCAACACCGCCACCGCCCATGTACTTCGTTTCGCCAAGGCCATGCGGGAAGAGCAACTCGCAGAACCTCGGGCAACGCCAACGCAACCTGCCGTAACTCCAAGGTGCCGATCGCGAAAGACGATTGTGGCCCCACCACTTGAAAAAGGCCGCGTAGCAAACCTTGGCTGGACAATCCAGTACTTGCCGTTCACGCCGTTTTTGTCAAGCACAAGAGAGCACCGCAACCCCCACATCCGCGACCAGTCGCAACAAAAAAAGCAAATACAACAAATATCTTCTAGGGGTGGGTTAATCAGGAAATATTTATTTTTTTTATTCAGGAAGTAGCCGATTTTCTTAACTCCAACCCATGAAGGAGATTCTTATGCTTTTGGAACAACCCAATTTATGCGGCCAAATAACCTCTCCTTGTGACATTGGTCAAAAAATATCACTCCGCTCCTAGTACATCGGCTGAGAGTGAAAGATTATTTTTGGGGGCAAAATTGATAGCCACGGATTTGAGAAAGAGTTTGAATATTGAAACATTGAAAGAATTGCTATTTTTGCATCAGAATTTACGTATAATTGATTTTAGAATTTTTTTTCCGCAAAATAAAGTTTCCAGTGATTTTCCAAAAGTTAATTTCGAGGTTTTTTGAGTTTAGAATTTCGAGTTTCGATTTCGAGTAGGCATTCGAGTTTCGTCCTGTTTCAGGTTTCGAACAAAATCCGAGTTTCATGCAGCCCGGTCCGAAAGGCAATTTTTCGGTTTGAACCACAATAGAGTGAACCACACTCATCGATTTGAACCACAATAGATGAGAGTGTGAATGACAACGCCTGTGAATTAGGAGCCAATGAATGATTGAATCCGGTGTATATATGTTGGCACAGCAGTACAACAGGGGAATACAACCGAAAAAGCGTCACAATTAAGTATTATGAAGGAGACTGACTTGTGAATAAAATCGGTAAGTCTTGTACGTCTTTTTTAAATCAGTACAAGGTAATATTGAATGGTACAAGCTGGTACGATAGTGGTACAACTGTAGGACAAGATAGAAAAGAGTGATATGTTGGAGTAGAATAGAGATCAACAACAGATCAACTCTCGTCCTTTTAACACCAAAAAAATCCTCGAAAAATTTATTATTTAAATGATAAAAATTGTCCTCGTGAGTATCCCAAGAAAAATTCGTCCCAGTGAGGAATTTGGGTATATCTTTTTTTGAGTAAATAAGTGATGCCCTTGGGAAGAGGTGGTATCCCGCCGAAAATTCGTCCCAGTGAGGAATTTGGGTATATCTTTTTTTGAGTAAATAAGTGATGCCCTTGGGAAGAGGTGGTATCCCGCCGTATGATTCCTAATTAATCAAAATATAGGGTATGTACAGAAATATATATTTATAAAATTGGCGGGCGCTAGTATGGAGACGGACCATTTTGAAAATCCAATATAAGGGTCCCCCCTTTTAGTCAAAAATGTAAAATTTTTTTTTGTTTTTTTGCAAATCTTTTACTCAAAAACTATTAAAAAACAAAAAAAAAATAGAAAAAAAACTTTTTGGTTTTCAAATGAAAAGGGTCCCCCCTGTTAAATTTGTGGATTTTCAAAATGGTCCGTCTTCATACTAGCGCCAATTGGCGTTTACATCAAAAAGTGATATCAAGTGGCCGGTAGTAATTAAAAAATAAAAATTAGATTCGATTCAACGTCAAAAAAATATTAGGAACCTTATTAAAGGAAAGTTTCCGAATTTTTGTATTATTTTAAATGAAGTTGAATAACATCCAGGTTACGGTCTCGAATTTTTATCATGAATTATAAATTTAATTTATCTCATTAATAATTATGGTCAAAAATTACCCTTCTTTTTCTGCACAGTCTGGGCAACAGCTTATAACATCCGCAGCTGAAAGGTCGACATTCTCCTGTTTGTGGATACAATGCCGATCTCTGATGATACTGATCGACACTATTGCGTAGCAGGCGTTGCATTCTCCTTGGTCATTAACAGCAGGAGAAGTGATGCAATTTCTGTTTTTAATATAATATTAAATAATTGAAAATTAGAATATATTTTTTATGCACTTTTGGGACACCAGTCAAGACATACATGAGAAAGAGGGTGATCGGTCAAACAATTTTACGAAGGGGGTACGCCCTTAAAATTATGACAGGTCTAAAATTCGCCAAAACAAAACTTTCTAAAAATATATTTTTTTATTTTTCATGTTTTTGTCCGGTTGAACTTAGTGAATTCTACTAATTTTCGCAAAATTCATATTTTGGGTAAAATTTTTTCTTTGTACCGATAGGGGCTACCGGAGAAAATATTGGAAAAAATCCATATTTTATTAAGGAAATTTCGCAAGACTGAAGAAATTTCGTGATTTTTTCAGTTTTATTCTTTTCTTTCTCCCCTCTAGGAAGGGGTCCTTACTTTGATAACTTTTACGAATTAAAGATGATGGGATCTTCTCCCTCTTTGCACATGTATGCTCCAAGATGTTGGTTGGGATAAGATGTTGGTATATTAAAACTTGTTACTCAATTAGAACAAGAATCATCGAAAAATCGAAATAAGCTGAGTAATTTATTTTAAGATCATTAGCATTTAAAAAATGAAATTAAATTAATTATTCTAATTAATTTGTAAGAAAATACCAAAAATTTCTAAAAAAATCAAATTTTCCACCAAAATTAATAATATATCAACAAAGAATATTAAATAAAATTTTTCCACGCCTAATTAATTTTTGGAAACCAGCATCTAATATTTTGAATACAAATGAATATTTTCTAGATATCTAGTGATTAATTACCAACATTGATTGAACTTTAAAATTAATCAACTATTTTATTTATGACCTCCATTTTAAGCGGGCATCAAAATTTTGAGGAAGCTGCTTGAAAGGCCTCTGACTGAACTTGGTAGGCACATCGGCAGCATCATCTTCTTCCACGAGACACTGTGAGAAACTCCAATTGCCCATTGTCATCGCAAAGTCCTTCCTTGATCTGTTCGTTGTACTACTGTTATTTAAAAGCCAGATTTAGGATTAATATTTAATCACTTCATAAAAATTAATATTCGATTTTTCTTAGATCAGATGATTTAAGATGCAATTAATTCAAGAGGCCGCAATTGTGAGGAAGGTACACAATTAAAGAAAACAAAAGCCGATCTGTATGAAGTCCCAATTTCCGGAAAACAGGGAATATAGATCGGAAGGGGAACGGATCGAAAAGGGGAAGCAGCGGATGTAGAAGGAGAAGGGAATGGAAGAAGTCCAAACGTCCTAAGGCGCCAGAATTTAGTCAGGGGAGGGAAGGCAAAACAAAGAGAAAGCTAGACCTTCAGGCCTTAGCCGAGACCTTCAGACTCCCCGGCAGACTCCCCGGCAGGGGAGTCAAATGTCAATATGGCCTTTGGCAGTGTTCTGCTGACCGGCTTCGATCACTTACCGAAAATGACCTGACCTAACCTCACAGGGAATTTAGTCAAACTAATTGATCAGACCGGGATCCCCGGTCGCTCATCCGGTCATGACCAGAAATCGAAAAGGTCATGCATGACCACGGTGATCATACCGAAATTTGGCAAAATAAGAAAATCAACTTAGAAGGACAAAATTTTAGAAAAGAAAACGAATGTTTTTAGAGCGCTAAGTTTTTCAACGAGTATCCATAAATCCAAGGAAAATTTTTATGAAGTGAATGATTTTCTCTTCTATATTATATTATCTTTTTTTTTGAAAAAAAAGGGAAAGTGAGATATAACATTATATAACAGACACTGTAAATTCGGTCAGAGAAGGATCTTATGGATACTGCAAAAAATTCCTCGATCTGTACCGTATTTCCTGTATTAGACCACAAGGGGATTTATTTTTCACCCCTTATTCAGAGGGGGGGGGGTTATTACAGGGGTGGACTAATTGCAGGGAGGATTTGTTTTTCAACCTCAGCCATGAAGAGTGGGGCGCTATTTTTCGACTCCATTTTAGGGAGTAAATTTGCATAATATCGATGTTGCCCCATCATCAGTACTCATATCTGCCCTACCCCGGCGGGACTCGAACCCAAAAAGATGGAGGCTGCAGTCTGTCAGTCAGCAAATTTAATTTTTTCTTAAACTATTTATCAGACAAACTAAATTTTTTTTATTCATTTGCGAATCAAATTTTTCTATTCAAAATATATGTTATGTGGGGAATATTACATTCAGCAGCTAATTGTAAAATCAACATTAAACGAGGTCCTGGACCTAAATACACCCTAAAAACGAAGTTCTGAAAAGAAATACATCCCAAAAAATTTACCAAGATGAAAAATGCTCGCATTGAAGCACGTGACATTGATATTGCCGAACAAATCCATTTCAAATTTGGATAGGACCCCCTGTAGTCCGAATGCAGGGGGGGGGTTTATTTTTCAACCCCCCCTCACAGGAGGGGTCTATTACAGGGGGACTAATTGCAGAGGGGACATAATACTAGAGATCGACATTTTGAAAAATCCAGTATCAGTAGTCGAGGAGTACCAGTACACAGTACTCAATTCTAAAAAAGTGGAAAAAACTGAACTGATTTAGCACTGATTTGTTCCTCACCAGTATTATGATGCATTTTACCAGTATCAGTTTTTTAATGCAATAAAATTTTTGAAAATGGGTGAGAAAAATTGAAAAATACTTGCGAAAAAACGAATTATTTTAAATTTCAATTATAGATTTATATAGTTAATGTTAAATATCAATACATATCTCAGGGTTTTTCAAATCAATAACGCAAATCTGGGTGAGTGGGAAAGGGGGTGTCAGACAAAAAGAGAAAAAATTGAGAAAATTTAAAAATGAGTAAAAAAACAAAATTTAATAAAAAAAAATCATTCAATTTTGCGATCCATATTATAGTGTTAAAAATTCAAATTTTTCCTTTAGAGAAGAGATCACTTATAATCAGCGTAAATAATCCTGAGAATTGCAAAAAAAAATTTTTAGCTCCGCGATTTTATGACGCGCATTCATGTTGCACTAAAATATATTCTTGCCTGATTTTCGGCGCTACTTGAAAGACGGCCTGTTTTGAAAATCCACTAAAAGGGTCCCCCCTGTTAGGCAAAAATAAAAACACTTTTTTTGTTTTTTGGCAACTATTTTGCTCAGAAATGAGTTAAAAAGTGAAAAAATTGTAAAAAAATTAAGATTTTGATTTTCAAATGAACAGGGTCCCCCCTGTTGAATTTTGGGCTTTCAAAACAGGCCGTCTTTCAAGTAGCGCCTGATTTTCTTTTTCTCTGTGCATTCACTTTTACTGTAGCGGAATACAATAAGGAATTCGCTGCAGAAAATCCCTTATTCAAAGTGTTTCTCACGAGCGGCTATTTTAATTTTATATGCCAGCGCTCGTATGGCCAAAGGAGAAATTTGAAATTTTTTCTTAAGAAAAATGCCTTTTAGACAGATGACTTAGGGATTTTTGTTCAAAATTTTCTGAAAATTTATGAGTTTTTGGTCAAAATTTTCCAAAAAATTGGGCATTTTCGACAAAATTTTCCGAAAATGAATGGTTTTCGGTCAAAATTTCCGAAATTTTGCCATTCTTAGGGGTGCAAAATTTAGTACTGTAAAATACTGTATCAAAAGTCAAAACCCAGTATCAGTATACAGTATCAGTAGTCGAGGAGTACCAGAACACAGTACTCAGTTCTAAAAAAACTGGGAAAAACTGAACTGGTTTTAACACTGATGGGCGAAAAATACCAGTTTCAGTACCCAGTGCACTGGTAAATACTGTACAGCGCCACTGTACTGTTCGATATCTATTTAATACAGGAAATATGGTAATTCAAAGGGACGGAATTTCCTTAAGAAATTCATTTTTCCGCCAAAAATGCCGATTCAACTTAATTATTTTTAATCAGCCATCTTTAAATAAATTATGTGTAATATAGGTACATAGTATTTTGATTTTTAATAATTTATGTTTAATTTTATTTAATTTTATGACCGCGTGACCTTAAACGGAGGTGACCTGATCGGAGGTCGGTCAAGGGTCAAGTCAGGTCTTTTCGATGAACAGGGACTCCGTTCATCGAATTTAAAAAAGCCCGATCAGCAAAACACTGGCCTTTAGATTAAGTGATATTTTGCCTTTTTGGGGGGGGGTCTACAAATTTATTTGCTAGAATTTTTGGTCCCCCTCCCTACCCACCGCTATTCACTTTCTATTTTCCCCCCAATTCTAATCCTATATTTTTCTGTGGTTCAAAGAAGATAATAATGTATCTAGATTTATTTCTAAATTTAAACAATTCAAAAAGCATTACCTCCAATTATTGCATGTATCAGCAGACCGCACCCAGTTATCCACATCCTTTTCTGCGACGCCCGATCCTTTCTGCACGCTTATTGGAGCAGTGCTAAATTTCATCAAGATCACCTTACACTTCGTTTTTAAGGGTTCATTTAAAGGGGGTCAGGTCCCTAGATCCCAGTACCGAAGATCCCAAAAACTTCCCTTCGTACAAAAACTTTTTTTTAGACATTGCTAGACCAAAACTATAAAAGCAAAAAGGTGTAGAATCTTAAGATCCAACTTTTGGCCTAATTAATTTTTCGAATTTCCCTGAAAATTTTTGAAAATTTCGAAAAAATGTAAAAAATCGATAATTTTTGGAAATTTCAAAAATTTTAAGGGAAATTCGAAAAACCAATTAGGCCAAAAGTTGGATCTTAAGATTCTACACCTTTTTGCTTTTTATAGTTTTGGTCTAGCAATGTCTAAAAAAAAAGTTTTTGTACGAAGGGAAGTTTTTTGGATCTTCGGTCCTGGGATCTAGGGACCTGTAGCCATTTAAAGTGCGATTACGGACTCGGTCGATTTAAAATGTTGGCGCTGAATAGTGGGCGCTTGTTCAATCCAGACTCGCAAACTGGTTTTTAAACCATTTTATAGCAATTTTTGTCAAAATGGCGTCTTTTTAACGCCAAAAGTGCGTTTGGCGTAAAAAGTGCGTCTTTTTAACGCCAAAAGTGCGTTGCGTAGTGTTTTTAAGCATCCTAGCACCTTTTTGCCTTCCATATTGGGAAATCTTCTTCCCCCCCCCCCCCCAGAGGAACGCTGGATAACCATCAGCATCTTTCGAATCACCACCTTAATCCTTCCACTAGGCGACGGACACCTTTTTTCTCTAGCAGTTCTCCATTGTTGGGTGGATATGGGTTTGTTTTTTATCCCGCGAATAAAAGAGCTTCGGCACATTAGTATTGGCGTTTATGGGTTGGCCATGGGGAACGAACGGTCTCCCAGTGGATTATGTACAACCCGGCGCCACCGGTCCTAGGGCGTTGAAAAAGTGGCTTGGCCGAAAACTTTTTTGTTAGGCTTGTTAGACAAAGTATAAAAGGCGAAGTGGGTCCAGAATTTTATGCTGATTCGAATGGTATAAAAAATTTTTCCGAAATTCGGCCAAAAAGTTCGAAATATTCCCTAAAAACCGGATTTTTCGGTATTTCGGGAAAATTTCGAACTTTTTGGCCGAATTTCGAAAAATTAAAAATACCATTCGAATTAGCATAAAATTCTGCACCCACTTTGCCTTTTATACTTTTTGTCTAACAAATCTAACAAAAAGTTTTCGGCCAGACTACAGCATGTGGCGGTTTTTTTGGGTGCACCCACAATTCAAGACTTATGCGCACGCGCGTGCACACGCACAAAATTTTCAGAAGAACAACGCACAAAAAAGCTATGCCAAAAGCACAACGCACATTTCGAAAATTTCTAAAAATCTTTTTCTTATAAAATACAAACCTTGAAAAAAAAATTAATTTTTTTCCAAAAAAGTTGAATTAAAAAAATTAAAATTTTAAGTGCGTCCCAGCATTGGTGCTAAAGCCATCATAATCAATTTTCGCGCTCTCGCCTAGATTATTATCTCATAGAATAGCTAAATGAAAATCCCACTAAAATTTTATAATAATCCATTCATCTCAATGAACCTTTAGTTATAAAGTGATTTTTTGTTATTTTGATACATTTTATAAATTATCATTTTGTTCAAATTTTGATTTCACTCACCGATTCCCCGGTTGGGGAATGGACGCGCCAAATTCAATTATCAATGTCAGGGTCCAACTAAAAGTCCATCACATTTTAATGATTTTGGTTCATTTGTGTAAAAAAACATACTTGAAAGGGATCATCTTCTGTAAATGAAGATAAGCTGCTGTGGGCTGGGTGCTTACTGTTCTCTGAAGATTTAATAAAATCGGCGTAAAAATCCTGTAGAAATCAAAATTTATTTCTGACGCTATGATTTTATGACGCGAAAGCATGCTATGTTAAAATGATTGTTGTTTGTTTCTTTTTCCTTCCAATTATCCACTTTTTCTTTACTATTTTGCAAGAAGGAATTCGCTTCAAAAGATCATAGAAAAGTCCATTTCTATCGAGAGACTATTTTAATTTTAAGTATTAATGCCAATCATTTCCAGCACACTATTATCATGCCCACTTCCCAGGTGTTTTTTGTTTTTTTTAAATACATTTTCAGAAGAAAATGGGATTGCTTTTTATTGGGAAATCATACCGACCATTTTCACCATTTTCAATAAATTTTTTTTTTAAAAATTCAAATTTTCATTTTTGAGGCCACATAAAAAACGCATGCTACCAGCTTTTTCGTGTTCAATCTTAGTCTGTTCCAGGGCTGGGCACGGGCCAGCTCCAGGCCGGCCCGGCCCGGGCCGGCCCGAATAGGCCCGGAAGAAAATTTTTTTACCAATTTTTTCAAAAATTTTAAAATTTTTTTCAAAAATTTCCAAAAAATTTATTGTCAAAATTTGTTAACTATTTTTAAAAGTCATATTTTTAATCAAATAAAAATAAAAACCATCAAGGATTACAAATCCGAATAATAATTTCATTCATTCTATCATCTTAAAAAATTTTAATCACCAAAAAAATTTTCAAAATTTTTTAAACTGAATTTTAAAAAATTATAAATTTTTCATGTGCCAAAATAAATAGATAAAATATTTTTGGCAAAATTTTCCTTTAAATTTCCCACTAATCTAGTTTATTTTAACTTTCTTTTAAAAAATCATAATGTCTGATAAATATGTCGGATAAATTTGAATTTTTGTCCGATAATTTTTTTTCTCCTATGAATGTCCGATAAATTTGAAAAAATTGGAAAATTTTATTTAGAATTTAAATTTGAAAATTATTTTATTAATAAAATTTTTTAATAATTTTTTAAAATTCCATTTCATTTTTTATAAAAAAATTATTTCTTTTGGAGGTGCGGTCAAAAAATTTTCCCCCACCCGGGCCTGTCCGGGCCGGTAGCCTGNATAGAAAGTCAAAGTAAATTACTATGCGTTTTTATTTTGAAGTTTTATTGGCAATGTTAGGGGAAAACATTAACCCTATTTATCTAAGAAAATTTATAAATTTTAAAGCAGTTAAAAATTCTGAAAATTTTTTTTCATTAAAATTTTTTCAAGATGATAGAATAAATCAAATATATTATTTGAATCGCAATTCTTGATATGTTTATTGTTTTAATTTGGATAAAAATATGATTTTAAAAAAGTTTAAAAAATTTTGAAAAATTTTTTTCTGAAATTTTAAAATTTTTTTTGGAAAATTTAAAATTTTTTGTAAAAATTTGGTAAAAAAAATTTTTTGCCGGGCCTATCCGGGCCTGGGCCGGGCCGGGCCTGGTAGTCGTCGGGCCGGGCCGGGCCGGGCTTTTTTTTATTGAGGTCCGGGCCGGGCCCCGCCTCCGCAGGCCGGCCCGTGCCCAGCCCTGGTCTGTTCTTCTTGGTCTGAGCTTTGAGAACAGAAAACAAGAACAGAACAGAATGAAAAAAGCTGGAGCGCGAAAACGCTGGACGATCCTGTTT
Source organism: Rotylenchulus reniformis (assembly GCA_001026735.1). NCBI lineage: Eukaryota > Metazoa > Nematoda > Chromadorea > Rhabditida > Hoplolaimidae > Rotylenchulus > Rotylenchulus reniformis. The sequence continues at coordinate 53,006 of LDKF01000500.1, forward strand.
TTCCCCAATGGCGCCAGGACGTCAAAAAACGGCCACATTCACTGTTCCCCATATTAAAATTAAAAAGAATAGTTATCAATTTGACAACCAATGGAAAGCCATCAATTTTCATACATATATTCTTATCAAATTGCTCAATATTGAATACTGATAATGATAACCACATTAAAAAAGAGCAATAATAGCCATATTCTTCAACCATTTAATATTGCTTGGCAGGGAAGATGGACCAATTTGTAAAATGTCCAAAGGCCATCAGCAGGAATTTCATCTCCGAAAGCATATTTGGCCATTAAATTTAAAGAGCAATTTTTTAAAGAATATTAATTTTCACAATGTTTCAACAATAATATGTCATAGTAGTGTTAAAAAATTGAGATACAGGGATAGAAAATCTCGGCTATGAATAGGGGCAAAAGTCGGGGATCGGTATCGTGGAAAATTGGGGTTGAAGACGGGGAATTGGATGGTGCTATGTCGTTTTGTAAAAATATCAAAACCCAATATGTTCCCCAAAAACTTTTTTGTTAGACTTGTTAGACCAAAACTTCCAGCGACAAAGTTGTGCGGAATTTTATGCTCTATCTTTTGGTATTTTTAGTTTTTCGAAATTGAACAAAAAGTTCGAATTTTTCGTGAAATATCCTATTTTTTAATATTCTAGAAAATTTTCGAACTTTTTGTTCGAATTTCAAAAAACTAAAACTACCAAAAGATAGAGCATAAAATTCTGCACAACTTTGTCGCTGGAAGTTTTGCTCTAACAAGTCTAACAAAAAAGTTTTTGGGAAACATATTGGGTTTTGATATTTTTTTTTGCAAAACGACCCAGCTCAATAGGATCATAGAAACGAAGATCAGTAGTAGGAATTGGCGGAACAGGACGACTCGTGGCGAGCAACTCGTGGCGGCCAGCTGGTGGCGGCCAACTCGTGGCGAGCCAACTCGTGGCGAAGGGAAAATGACTAAATACTACTAAATGACTAAAGCTATAAAACGCCTAAAAGGTGTCAAAATGACAAATATAATAAATAAAAAATAAATTAATAATATTTGATAAAATTAAATTTTATTAATTATAAATTAATTTCTTATTTATTCAACCCTGATTTTTTATACTACTAAATTTTATTTTTTTAATTATATTTTTACTTTATTGTTAAAAATAAAATTAAAATTTTTTATATAATATAAATGTAGAGCAAAAATTTCTGGTTGAAATTCTAAGAAATATTTAAAATTTTATAATTTATAAAATGAATTTTGCTACTAAGTAAATATTTAAATTTAATTTATTTTTAAATTTTTTTAGTTCTTTTTGTCATTTTGACACCTTTTAGGCGTTTTGTATATTTAGTCGTTTAGTAGTATTTAGTCATTTTCCCTTCGCCATGAGTTGGGCGCCACGAGTTGGCTCGCCACGAATTGGGGTGTACCGGGAATTGGTGGTAGAATTCATTCAACCCGCCTCATCACGGCACAACTAGAAAAGAAACGGCTTCTTTTTAACTCAATCTTATGGGGGAAAAATGCTCACATCAAAATAAAATTTCAACAATCAGAATCTATACATTTCTTCTTCCAATGATCCCGTTATAAAATTTCGAATCGCTACCCCACGTTTCGTCCAACAAGCGAAAAGCCACGTTTCGTCCAGCCAGTCTTCCGCTTCACCACCGCCATCCTTCCGCTTCATCCCCACAGCCTTCCGCAAGATCATTTTGGACGGAACTTGGGTTTTTGGCTGGTTGGATGAAACATGGCTTTTTCGCCGATTGGACGAAACGTGGCTTGGAACGAAACCTTTCAAAGCAACAAAAGAAAGCATTTATCATAAAAATCAATCAATATCATCGTGATCATCCATCAATACCATTTTTTATCTGATCAGAGAAGTGTTTTGCGGCGATTGGTAAGCAAAATGGATTTGGCGCGGGGGAATGGGGGGTTTGACAGTGATGATTGACCAAATTGGGGATTGTTGTAAGTAAAAAACACATTCTACTGTGATCATGGTACGGTACCAAGAAAAGATAGAGGAGGATTGGCCCAAAAGTTTAGGTTTTTTCTGAAGCGGAAAATTGGTAAAAACCTAAATCTTTCATTTTCCGGCAATAACCCTAAAGAATTTTCAAATTTTCACGGGATATAGAGAAAAAAGTACTTCAGGGATTTTCGTGTGCTGAAAATAAAAAATCCAAACCTTTGTAAACCTACACTCGCACAAGTTTTTGAATGATAAAGAATAAGGAATTTTCAGATTTTCCCGTATTATCAAATACAGCAAGTATTACGTTTGTAAAAATTTACAGAGTTTTTCGGGCGTTAGAACCTAAACCTTTGCCATAAAT
>LDKF01000500.1:55456-68175 GCA_001026735.1 Rotylenchulus reniformis
AAAAAAAAAAAACTGGGTCATAAATTTTGGTCATAAAAATATTTTTGAATCATTCCTTAGGGGTGCATTTTTTGTCTCGGACTACCCATTCTTAGGGGTGCATTTTACGAAATTTAGTGCCCAATTTTGTTTCTCGAAACGAAATTTCGCGAAACAAAAAAAACCACGAAATTTCGTGGGTACGAAACACGAAATTTCGCACATCCCTGGTCCGGACCCGGACTCCGGTTTCCGGATCTGGTCCGGAGGTGTACCCAAAATCCAGGTCCGGATTTTTCAAAAATCTCAATCTCTATCAAAAAGATATTTAAAAAGAAGGGAAAATTTTTTTATAAATTTCGTGGCTTTTTGAGCACGGAAGCATGATGTGCTCCCTCATCCTGAAAGCAAAATTTTTCAGCAGGACATCGGGGAAGGAAGAGGGAAGATGAAGGGAAAAGCATTTTTTTAGCAATTTCATTTAGCAAAAGGCAAATTCCTAGTTTTATAAGATGAGAGGCGAGGAGATTGCCGCTGAGCAGATTCGCGGTTTTTGGCTGACAAATTTTTGCGTTTTAAAAACCAATTTAAATGTTATTTGGGGTGAGAAAAAGATGAAAATTTGGGCGATATCAACAGGACGGAACCCCTATGAATTTTTGTTTCCGACGGGGCATTTCATGAGGCCCCTATGGCCGCCCCTCTGGGACCGCCGTCGAAATTTGCCCGAGGGGTTTTTTTTGCTAGTCGTTGTCCCTCCCCGCGGAATGGAATGGCCACATCCTTGTTGCTGACCCAAAGGGGATTGAACCTTCATACCCTCTCCTATATTGCAAAGAATAAACACCACTGAGCCACGAGAGGGTTCCCGCGGAAACCAGCAGCTCACCTTGGCGCTCCTTCCCGCTCGCAGCACCACGTTGGGTGGCACAGTGTACACGATGTCGCGCTTGCCGTCCAGGCGTCGGCGCAGGCGGCACCCGGAGATGTCCTCGTCCTGAAAAATAGGGGAAAAGTTTAGGATTTTACGCGCAAAAATCCTGAACAATCCAGTCCCGTTCCTTAACTCGTGAGAAGTCTGGAAACAGGGCTGAACTAAGGGGGGAGGGTCATTGAAAAAGGTATTTCAGAAAATTCTTCTTTCTTATGAAAATTGGTCATTTTTTTGTAATTTTCCTTTAAATTTTTTGAATTTCTCCATTTTTTTTTCTTTCGAGCAGGCTTGAGAGGGCTAGGCTATATGGGGTTTCAGACAGGGGCCGCCGCCGCAACTTTCGAGAATCCAGTCCTTTTCTTGCATTTTTTCGTTTTTCCTTCCCTCACCTCCCTCTCTTACGATGGCTGCAAATTAAAAATTTTTTTTTTAATTTTTTAATTGAGAGACTGTAGCGCCCCAGCCCCCTCTTTTCTGGCCATGTCCTTTTTTGCCACATTTTTGACCATAAATACCACATTTTTCGGGCTGAAAATGAGCAAAGCCACATTTTGGTGGTTTGGAGATTGCGGTGCTAGGGCGTTAAAAAAAGTGCCAAATGACATAGTCAAAACAAAAACTTTTTGGTTAGACCTGTTAGACAAAAAGTATAAAGGGCAAAGTTGTGCAGAATTTTATGCTGTTTCGAATGGTATAAAAAATTTTCCGAAATTCTAACAAAAGATTCGAAATATCCCCTAAAAACTGTATTTTCAGTATTTCGGGAATATTTCGAACTTTTTGGCCGAATTTCTGAAATTTTTTTATATCATTCGGATCAGCATAAAATTTTGCACAACTTTGCCTTTTATACTTTTTGTCTAACAGGTCTAACAAAAAAGTTTTTGTTTTGACTATATCATTTGGCACTTTTTTTAACGACCTAGCACCGGAGATTGCCACCCTGCTGGTGCCGGTTGGCTCCCCCAACCTTCTACTGGTTTTCTTGACGACACGCTCTCTAACTCACGCACAGTATTTTTCACGTGTTTTTAGTACGTGAGTAGGTTATACGTATAACCTCCACCTACTGGTACGTGACACTTGTACGTGTTTTCTCAAAATGTCGATCTCCACTTGCCTTGCTCCGGTGCGTGTTCTCCAGCGTCACGTATTTCCCGCTGGGCTCGCACTCCGCGATCGTGATGTTCCCCTTGGCGCTTCGTGAGAACTTCGTCTTGGTCTGCACTTCGCCACGCACTAAATATATAAAAATAAAAAAATTAAAAATAATAAATAATAAATAATAAATACCGTATTCTCTCTAAAATAAGGCCACTCTCTAATATAAGGCCCCCTTTATGAGTTGAATGTTCGATTTCTGATATCAATTTTGCCTTTTTTTTTATTTCTATAATTACTTAATATTTAGTAATTTAAAATTTTATTTAGGATATAAAATGAAAAATAACGAAAAGATTGTTTATTTGCAGCAATGATGGATTAAGTATGTAGAGATGTATCAAAAATTTCCAGAACAAAGTACACTAAATAAGAGCAAAATAAGTTTCTACATACTGGGAATCCTCAAATTAAAGAATAGGTATTTTAAAAAAAAATCGAAGTTATAATCAATTTTATGCACCAATAATACAAATCTCCTTTAGCCCTTTTTACTTCGTAGGTAATCCGTCAAATTGTCTTCATCGAAAAAAAAACATTTTTTCTTTTATATTTAGGAATAAAAATTGATAAGAAAATGCCGACGCCCTCTGATAGGAATATGTATATAGATTTGAAAATTCAGTCATTTTTCAAGATTAAATCAATTTTTATACTATTTGCCTTTGCTTAACAACCTTTGAAAAAAATAAGGCCTCTCTCTAAAATAAGGCACCACCCTTCGGAGGTGGTTGAAAAAAATAAGGCCTAGGCCTTATTTTAGAGAGAATACGGTAAAATATGTCATTACAGTATATAACAAAAAGAAGTACCATTCCGTGTCGAATCCGTCTCCTCCTGTTGCTGNGGGGGGGGGCATCCGAGGAAATTTTAGCCAAAAATTCATTAAAATTCTAAAGGGAAAAATTCCTCCGTGGGGATGGGGGGTGCAACTTGACCCGCCGGACCTTCCCGAAAATCATGCTTTTCTCAAATTTTCGGGGTTTACAAAAAAAAATTGGCACTAGTTAAAAAGTGTTTAATTTTGAAAATAAGGTACCTCATACCCTCAAGAAATGTTTTCCAACTCCTCAAATCGAAGCAAAAAACAATAGAATATATCGAAATACGCTCCATTTTATACAAATTTCTTTAAAATTTTGGAAAAATTCGCGAAACTTAGGAGGTCTGCGGTACCTTATTTTCAAAATTAAACACTTTTTAACTAGTGCTAAAAATTTATTAAAAATTTGAGGCATCTGAAAATTTCGAAAATAATTTTCCTCCTTGTGGATATTTAGTATTTAATCTGGGGACGTTTTATGGAAGAATATTTTGTCGGGTCCCGAGAAAAACAGAAAAGATTCTTGGAGATTTTACTAAAAATTGAAATTTCCCAAACAGCCTGCCTAGCTCTCGCAAAAATTTAGAATTCTCGAAATTAAAAAAATTAAAATTTCAAAATTTTTTCTGGGCACCAACCTGTTCCACCATCTGGCGCAGCCCGACTCGGCTTTCCTCCCCCTCCAGCATCTTCCGGTAGATGGCAATTTCCGCGTCCAGCATTTGCTTCGTGTCCAGAAGGGCCTAAAAAATTTATATGTAACAATGGATTTCCTGAAATTTTTCTTAGGCTATCTAGCCTAGGTACGCTTAAAATTTTGATTTTTGGTTCCTCGAAATTTCACAAAGGTCACTTTCCTTTCATTTAGATTCATGGACTTCGGAGCCCAAAATGCTCGCAGGGTTCACATTTGCTGATTTTCCTGGGATTTCTTGCATTTTTCAAGAGTTCCCGAATTTTTAGGGCTTTTGAAATTCCTAGTTGTTTACTGGCCATTATCTTGGTCTTCACTATTCTATAGTTCGAATTTTTCATTTTATACCCCTTATCTAGGTTTTTCGTAAAAAATTTGATATATTTCTTAAATTTTTGTCTTTTAGCCCTGGAAATTCATAGGGCCTGTGTCCGTTTTCGAAAAGTGCCAAAACAGAGTGCCAAAGCACTAAGATGGTAGTAAAATAGCGGTTCTCAAAATGAAAGACCTGACTAAACGTTTAAGCAAGATCTTTAATTAATATTCTGGAAAAATCCTGAAAAAATCAGAAAGAGTTCAATCAAGATCTTGTTTCAAGATTTCAAGATCACTTGAAGCAATATTCTTGGAAACTCTTGTCTTAGTCCGGTCTCTGCTCAAAACCACTGTGGCACCCTAATGTCCCATCTGTTCCCCAATTTTAGGCTTTTTCTCGGTGTTTCGGCTGATTTTTCAACCATTTAACCAACTTAGCGGGCGTATTAAGCATAGTTTTCGCCAACTTTTTCTGCATTTTTCCTGCAGTTTTTCCTGCATTACCTGCAGTTCCGCCACCAAACTCTGGCACTCGTCCTTCATCCGGCGCAGCGTGGCGTCCCGCTCGTTCAGCGCCTGCTCGTACTGGCGCTGGTCGTCCTGCAGCTGGTAGTTCAGGTTCTGCACCTCCTTCTCCAACTGCGAGTTGCGGCCCTCCAGGTCCTGCAGTTTGCCGCGCAGGTCACCGATGTTGTCGCGCATCCGTTTGACCTGCACAAATTATTTGAGAAAATCAAATTTTCCCAAAAATTGTTTAAAAAATTCCAATAAGTCCCAAAATGCTAAAATATAAAGAATTATCCCAAAATGGTAAAAATATTGTAAATTGTCCCAAATTGACCAAACATTGAATTGTCCCAAAATGGTTAAAATATTTCAAAAATGCCAATATCTAAAATTTTTTTCTAAATGTCTCAAAAAGCCAAAATATTGAAAATTGTCCCAAAAGCGCCAAAAATAATCCGATTTATTCCAACATGATCAAAATTTTCAAATTTTCCCAAAAATGGTGGAAAATTTACTAATAAGATTGTCCCAAAATAGCCAAAATATTTGAATTGCCCCAAAAATGATAAATTATTCCAATATGACCCAAAAATGGCCAATATCTTCCAAAATGTCCTAAAAATGCCAAAATAAACTAAATTGTCCGAATTTGGCCAAAAATTCGAATTGTTTCAAAATGAATAAAATATTCCCAAATTGTCCCAAAATGGCCAGTATATTCCAAATTATCCCAATATATCCAAAAGTTTCAAATTGTCCTAAATCGAAACCCAAAATGGCCAAATATTCAAAAGTCCAAAAATATGCTAAAATTCCGTATTCTTCAACTAGGAGTTTACCAAAGTTTGAGGACAAATAAAAAAAAATTCAACAATGCAACAATTTTCCGATATCCAGGTGCAGGATATCCCGAAGCCGGGATCGTCGGGAGCAATAATTTCAGGATTATGGCGCCGAAACTGATTCCGAAAACATCGGACCCTGAGAGGAACTCTGATTCCGAGCAATCCTACTATGTAAAAAGAGTAGTATTAGACCAAATTTGCCAATAAAAAATATTTTTATTATTGTATTTCACCTCTTCACGCTGGTAGTTGGACTCCATCTGGGCCCGGTTGGCGTTGCCTTGCACTTCCGACACCTTAGAAAATTAAAATTTTCAAAATTTTCTGAAGATTTTTTGGGATTTTCCTGCACCTTCAGCTTGTACCAACTCTCCATGTCCTGTCTGCCCTGCTTGGCAATGTAGTCATACTCGTCCTTGATGTCACGGATGGCCTTTAAGGGGGAGGATTTTCGAGTAAATTTTTTTTTTATAAAATCCTAAGCAGTCAAATTTTTGGAGTTAAAAATTTCAGGCTTAAATTCTTCAATTTTCTTATTTCGGGAAAATTTTAGACCAATTTTATGAAGGGACCCTTCTAGGTTAAAATATCGATTTTTCAAAAAAATTTCCCGAAAAATTTTCATCCAACACAACCTTCTCTAGGGGTTGGAAATTGTATAATTGAAATTTCTGTGTCGAATGGCACAAAAAATTGAAAATTCGTTAGCAAATCAGGTTTTCGGAGGGGCCTCTAGTCAAGTGGATAATGCCATAGAATGCCATAGTCTGGCATGTAGAGGGGCAGAGGTTCGATTCCACTCGGAAGGAAATGTTTTCTGCAAAAAATGAACAATTATTGGGCTGAAAAAATAAAACGGGAAAAATTCGGCATATCAGGGTCAAAATTTTATGGTCAAAATTTATAATTTCGGACCCAAAAAATCCAAATTTTCGCCCCCTACCAGAGCCAGCTCGTTCTTGAAGAACTCGCGCGTGTCTGCAGGCGCCTGCGCAAGCAGAGCCTGCAGCTCCTTCACCTCCTGCTCGTGCACGCGGCGCAAAAACTGAGAAAAAATTGGAGAAATTTTTGAAATTTTAAAGTTTCGAAACCTCCAACTCCTCCATCAGGGTCTGCACTTGGTTCTGGAAGTCGATACGGCCCAGAGTTTCTTCATCCAGGTCCTATGATGAGCAAATAAATTTATTTTACGCGAAAAACGAATTTTAGGAGGGTCCAAAAATCGAAAATCCGAGGGGTTAGAGAGGATATACCTATTAGAAGAATAAAAATTCGAATGATCCAAGTGAATCGAAAAATCGGAATTTCGAAGAGCCTAAATGANCGGGTTCGGGTCCCTCCCTGATCTCTGATCACTGTCCGCTCTGCTCGGTCTTCTGGGTGTGCGTGGCGCGCTCCTCGCCCTCCTTGTTGTAGAAGGCGGTGACCACGTCGGCGGCGGAGCCCCAGGACCGTTCATGGTCCAACACCAACGAGTCGGGGGGCGAGTGCATGCCGCCCTGGCCGGAGGCCCAGATCTGCGCGGAAAATTGGGGGAAAATGTTGCGAATGCAAGCGGAATTGAACCCATTGCTCCAAAAATTAGAGGTCGAGGCAGGCCGGATCCGGCCCGGACCAGGGATGTGCGAAACTCGAGTCTAGAACGAAACACGAAAACGAAACGAAACAAAAAATTTTACGAAACACGAAAGTACGAAACGAAACTCAAAAAACCACGAAATTTCGTGGGTATGAAACACGAAACACGAAATTTCGCACATCCCTGGCCCGGACCCGGACTCCGGTTTCCGGATCTGGTCCGGGGGTGTACCCAAAATCCAGGTCCGGATTTTTCAAAAATCTCAATCTCTATCAAAAAGATATTTAAAAAGAAGGGAAAATTTTTTTTATAAATTTCGTGGCTTTTTGAGCACGGAAGCATGTGCTCCCTCATCTTGAAAGCAAAATTTTTCAGCAGGACATCGGGGAAGGAAGAGGGAAGATGAAGGGAGAAGCATTTTTTAAGCAATTTCATTTAGCAAAAGGCAAATTCCTAGTTTTATAAGATGAGAGGCGAGGAGATTGCCGCTGAGCAGATTCGCGGTTTTTAGCTGCTGGCAAATTTTTGCGTTTTAAAAACCAATTTAAATGTTATTTGGGGTGAGAAAAAGATGAAAATTTGGACGATATCAACAGGACGGAACCCCTATGAATTTTTTTCCGACGGGGCATTTCATGAGGCCCCTATGGCCGCCCCTCTGGGACCGCCGCCGAAATTTGCCCGAGGGGTTTTTTTTTGCTAGTCGTTGTCCCTCCCCGCAGCGGAATGGAATGGCCACATCCTTGTTGCTGACCCAAAGGGGATTGAACCTTCATACCCTCTCCTATATTACAAAGAATAAACACCACTGAGCCACGAGAGGGTTCCCGCGGAAAACAGCAGCTCACCTTGGCGCTCCTTCCCGCTCGTAGCACCACGTTGGGTGGCACAGTGTACACGATGTCGCGCTTGCCGTCCAGGCGTCGGCGCAGGCGGCACCCGGAGATGTCCTCGTCCTGTGAAAGGCGGCGGGGAAAAGTTTAGGATTTTACGCGCAAAAATCCTGAACAATCCAGTCCCGTTCCTTAACTCGTGAGAAGTCTGGAAACAAAAGCAACGCCAGAAAAATTTCTCCAGGAGTAAGGGGCTGAACTAGGGGGGAGGGGTCACTGAAAAACGTATTTCGGAAAATTCTTCTTTCTTATGAAAATTGGTCATTTTTTTGTATTTTTCCTTTAAATTTTTTGAATTTCTCCATTTTTTTCTTTCGAGCAGGCTTGAGAGGCTAGGCTATATGGGGTTTCAGACACAGGGGCCGCCGCCGCAAGTTTCGAGAATCCAGTCCTTTTCTTGCATTTTTTTCGTTTTTCCTTCCCTCACCTCCCTCTCTTACGATGGCTGCAAATTAAAATTTTTTTTTTTAATTTTTTAATTGAGAGACTGTAGCGCCCCAGCCCCCTCTTTTCTGGCCATGTCCTTTTTTGCCACATTTTTGACCATAAATACCACATTTTTCGGGCTGAAAAAGAGCAAATGCCAAATTTTGGTGGTTTTGAGATCGCCGGGTCACTGGCAATTCGACCCTTGACAACTCGACCCCTGATTCGTCCCTAGCGTGATAACTCGGCTTAAACGTATTCTAGGAAAATGTTCTTGGTGTCAAAAGATAGAGCAACAAATTAGCTACGAAATGAGTTTAAGTACATCAGAATTGGCCAATTGCAAACAAAGTTATGGCCAAATTAATCACTTGTGTCAGGAAAAAGCTCAATACGAGTGATTATCTTGACCATAACTATTCTTGTATTGGGCCAATTTAGATGGGCATAGACTCATTTCGTAGCTAATTTGATGCTCTATCTTTTGACACCAAGAGCATTTTTCTTGGTTACGTTTAAGCCGAGTTATCTCGCTTGGAATCAGTCAGGGTTCGAGTTGTCTGGATCCCGAGATCGCCACCCTGTTGCCGGTTGGATCCGCCCAACCCCCAACAAATTGCTTTCTCGCTCGCCTTGCTCCGATGCGTGTTCTCCAGCGTCACGTATTTCCCGCTGGGCTCGCACTCCGCGATCGTGATGTTCCCCTTGGCGCTTCGTGAGAACTTCGTCTTGGTCTGCACTTCGCCACGCACTAAATATATAAAAATAAAAAATAAAATAAATAAATAAATACCGTATTCTCTCTAAAATAAGGCCACTCTCTAATATAAGGCCCCCTTTATGAGTTGAATGTTCGATTTCTAATATCAATTTTACCTTTTTTTTTATTTCTATAATTAGTACTTAATATTTAGTAATTTAAAATTTTATTTAGGATATAAAATGAAAAATAACGAAAAGATTGTTTAGGTATTTGCAGCAATGATGGATTAAGTATGTAGAAATGTATCAAAAATTTCCAGAACAAAGTACATTAAATAAGAGCAAAATAAGTTTCTACTGGGAATCCTCAAATTAAAGAATATTTTTTAAAAAAATTCGAAGTTATAATCAATTTTATGCACCAATAATACAAATCTCCTTTAGCCCTTTTTACTTCGTAGGTAATCCGTCAAATTGTCTTCATCGAAAAAAAAACATTTTTTCTTTTATATTTAGGAATAAAAATTGATAAGAAAATGCCGACGCCCTCTGATAGGAATATGTATATATAGATTTGAAAATTCAGTCATTTTTCAAGATTAAATCAATTTTTATACTATTTGCCTTTGCTTAACAACCTTTGAAAAAAATAAGGCCTCTCTCTAAAATAAGGCACCACCCTTCGGAGGTGGTTGAAAAAAATAAGGCCTAGGCCTTATTTTAGAGAGAATACGGTAAAATATGTCATTACAGTATATAACAAAAAGAAGTACCATTCCGTGTCGAATCCGTCTCCTCCTGTTGCTGCAGCGAGTGAGTCTTCACCACCTGCGCAGGGGGGGGGCATCCGAGGAAATTTTAGCCAAAAATTCATTAAAATTCTAAAGGGAAAAATTCCTCCGTGGGGGTGGGGGTGCAACTTGACCCGCCGGACCTTCCCGAAAATCATGCTTTTCTCAAATTTTCGGGGTTTACAAAAAAATTGGCACTAGTTAAAAAGTGTTTAATTTTGAAAATAAGGTACCTCATACCCTCAAGAAATGTTTTCCAACTCCTCAAATCGAAGCAAAAAACAATAGAATATATCGAAATACGCTCCATTTTATACAAATTTCTTAAAAATTTTGGAAAAATTCGCTAAACTTAGGAGGTCTGCGGTACCTTATTTTCAAAATTAAACACTTTTTAACTAGTGCTAAAAATTTATTAAAAATTTGAGGCATCTGAAAATTTCGAAAATAATTTTCCTCCTTGTGGATATTTAGTATTTAATCTGGGGACGTTTTGTGGAAGAATATTTTGTCGGGTCCCGAGAAAAACAGAAAAAATTCTTGGAGATTTTACTAAAAATTGAAATTTCCCAAACAGCCTGCCTAGCTCTCGCAAAAATTTAGATTTCTAGAAATTTAAAAAATATTAAAATTTCAAATTTTTCGGGGCACCCACCTGTTCCACCATCTGGCGCAGCCCGACTCGGCTTTCCTCCCCCTCCAGCATCTTCCGGTAGATGGCAATTTCCGCGTCCAGCATTTGCTTCGTGTCCAGCAGGGCCTGGAAAAAATCATTGAATTTCTTAGGTTTTCTAGGAATTTAGCTTTAAAATTTTGGAATTTTTTTTGGACCATGACCCATAGGTTTGGATTTTTCATAGCCTTTTTCTAATGGAATTTCCCTGGATTCTTTAATCGTTTACGATTCCTTAATTTTTTCACAAGGGTTGGATTCCATTAAATTTGATTCATAATTCGTAGCCCAAATTCTTCAAGTTTTCCTGAAATTTCAGGATTTTGGACCCCCTCCTCCCCTGCCCTAGCTGAAACTCTTTCCAGACCCTCATCTTGGTCCTCACCCTTCCATATCTGGAGTTGCATTTTTTAAGTTCCCTTTCCCGGTTTACATACCGTATTTCCTGCATTAAGCCCCCTGCAATTAGTCCCCTCCCTGTAATAAGAGATCCCCTCTGCTGAAGAGGGATTGAAAAATAAGACCACGGGGTTTTAATATTTAAAATAATGACCAATAAGTTAATCTTTAAATTTGAATAGGAATCAATTGGCCGCAGTAATGGTATATTCCAACATTTTCGGCATTTTGCAAAAATAAAATAAAAAATGTTCGACTAATTTTTCAGAGATGTTTAACCAACTTAGTGGCTTAGGTAATATAGTTTTTTTTGCATATTTTCTGCATTTATACTGTAAATACTGCACCTGCAGTTCGGCCACCAGACTCTGGCACTCGTCCTTCATCCGGCGCAGCGTGGCGTCCCGCTCGTTCAGCGCTTGCTCGTACTGTCGCTGGTCGTCCTGCAGTTGGTAGTTCAGGTTCTGCACTTCCTTCTCCAACTGCGAGTTGCGGCCCTCCAGGTCCTGCAGCTTGCCGCGCAGGTCCCCAATGTTGTCGCGCATCCGTTTGACCTGCACAAATTTTTTGAGAAAATCAAATTTTCCCAAAAATTGTTTAAAAAAATCCAATAAGTCCCAAAATGCTAAAATATAAAGAATTGTCCCAAAATGGTAAAAATATTGTAAATTGTCCCAAGTTGACCAAACAATGAATTGTCCCAAAATGGTTAAAATATTTCAAAAATGCAAATATCTAAAAAATTTTCTAAATGTCCCAAAAAGCCAAAATATTGAAAATTGTCCCAAAAGCGCCAAAAATAATCCGATTTATTCCAACATGACCAAAATTTTCAAATTGTCCCAAAAATGGTGGAAAATTTACTAATAAGATTGTTCCAAAATAGCCAAAATATATTTGAATTGCCCCCAAAATGATAAATTATTCCAATATGACCCAAAAATGGCCAATATCTTCCAAAATGTCCTAAAAATGCCAAAATAAACTAAATTGTCCGAATTTGGCCAAAAATTCGAATTGTTTCAAAATGAATAAAATATTCCCAAATTGTCCCAAAATGGCCAATATATTCCAAATTATCCCAATATATCCAAAAGTTTCAAATTGTCCTAAATCGAAAACCAAAATGGCCAAATATTCAAAAGTCCAAAAATGTGCTAAAATTCCGTATTCTTCAACCAGGAATTTACCAAAGTTTGAGGACAAATAAAAAAAATTCAACAATGCAACAATTTTCCGATATCCAGGTGCAGGAGATATCCCGAAGCCGGGATTGTCGGGAGCAATAATTTCAGGATTATGGTGCCGAAACTGATTCCGAAAACATCGGACCCTGAGAGGAACTCTGATTCCGAGCAATCCTACTATGTAAAAAGAGTAGTATTAGACCAAATTTGCCTAAGGTTTAATTATAATTTTTTATTTTATTTCCACCTCTTCCCGCTGGTAGTTGGACTCCATCTGGGCCCGGTTGGCGTTGCCTTGCACTTCCGATACCTTAGCAAATTAATTTTTCTGATTTTTCAGGATTTTTGCACACCTTCAGCTTGTACCAACTCTCCATGTCCTGTCGTCCCTGCTTGGCAATGTAGTCATACTCGTCCTTGATGTCACGGATGGCCTTTAAGGGGGTGGATTTTCGAGTAAATTTTTTTTTATAAAATCCTAAGCAGTCAAATTTTTGGAGTTAAAAATTTCAGGCTTAAATTCTTCAATTTTCTTAGTTCGGGAAAATTTTAGACCAATTTTATGAAGGGACCCTTCTAGGTTAAAATATCGATTTTTCAAAAAAATTTCCCGAAAAATTTTCATCCAACACAACCTTCTCTAGGGGTTGGAAATTGTATAAAGAAATTTCTGTGTCGAATGGCACAAAAAATTGAAAATTCGTTAGCAAATCAGGTTTTCGGAGGGGCCTCTAGTCAAGTGGATAATGCCATAGAATGCCATAGTCTGGCATGTAGAGGGGCAGAGGTTCGATTCCACTCGGAAGGAAAT
>LDKF01000501.1:4399-17016 GCA_001026735.1 Rotylenchulus reniformis
TGTCGGCGTAGGATCCCGAGGAATTTGAAAATGAAAGGAAAAAATGGGCGGTTTTTGAGTTGCCCGGTTTTTTGGTTGGTTTGAGTTTGGGTGGGATCCCTTGCTCGAACAGGTAGGCAATGGTGCCTTGAAAAGGACGGGGTGTCCTTGTTGTGGGTTGGTTGGAAAAGAGAGGAAGAAGTCACGCACGACTTCGAGGACGGAAAGATGAAATTCTGGTTGTAGAATTCCGGAAAAGTTGGAATTCTAAGGTTAGAATTTCTTGGGTTGGTAGGACAGGATCAGAATCCTTTGACACGACTGAAGACGGAAAAAACTCGGGGGATGAGTTTTCCAGAGAAAGTTAGTTCGGAAGGAGATTCCCAACTGAGTAGGCTAGGAAGGAGGTTCCCAACCAAGAAAAGTTTAGGATAGAAAGGAGATTTCTAACCCAAAAAAAGTGAGATTAAGTCAAGGGAAGACTTTATTCACAAAAGAAAATGATAGCCGTGAAAGAGAGTGGAGCATTTTCCTTCGTCCTGATTCATTCCGAAAAAAGTCACTTTGAGCAAATTGTCTAGAAATGATAACAAAAAGATTTTAAATTAATTATTAAACAAAACAAAATTTTATTTAAGGCTTTTTTTAAAGATATCCTATTTTGAAAATTTATTATGAAAAAACCATCTAATGTTCCTTTCGAAATTTTTTATACAATCTAAGTTTAAATTATTAATATAAAGACCAATTTCATCATTTTAGGTAATTTTCCCAAATTTAGGTAATTTTTTCCCAAACGTTATGAGACATTTGCGGCCCAAGGTTAAAAGGACATTTGCGGGATGGACTTTTGCGGCCCAAGACATTTGCGGCCTAGCCAAAATTGCGGCCCAAAAATATTTAATCAAAAGAAAAATGCATGAAAAAAGCACTTAAATATTAAATTTTTTTTGATAACAATTTTCCATCCATTAAAATTCAAATTTTTTGTTTCATTCTTCAAATCCTTTATGAAATAAGCGAATTTGGGTCGAAGTTTGGTCTGTCCTACCCTACAAATGAGAAACCTGTTAGGCTGAGAATAAAAAAGAAATCAGATGTGAATAACAAATGAATCTACATTGAGAGAGCTTTTTATTTTTATTTTTTCAGCTTTTTATTTTTATTTTTATATTTCAATTTCTAAAAGATGATTCGAGCAAAGATTTACTTTTCATTATGATTGATTTTTCATTTTATGTGAATTTTAAAGCATTTGTTTTCTTTTTTAAAGCATTTGTTGCCCAAAATATTACGCTTCATGAAAATCGAAATTAAAAATTATATTATTTAAATATTTATTAAAATACTTTCATACAATGGTGAGTTATGCCGTCTACGCCTCAGATAGTAGACAAGACCCACGAAGGCGGCCATGACCATCGCGAGTATCGTAGTGTTTGCTAAATATATTAATATATTGTGTTTTTTTCTTTGATGAGATTTATTTAAAAAATTAAAATTTCTTTTCCATTAAATTTGGTGAAAGTCAGATTTAAATCAGAAGACCCTAATAGCAATTGCTCTCCATCTTATAAATCCAAATTTTGAAAATAACAAAATTGTGGCACAAATTACAGGAGACAGCTCTGGTGCCATAGTGCAAAAGGAAGACGGCTCGGATGGAACAGGTGCAATGGGCTGTCTGCAAAGCTGGAATACTTGCAATGATACAATAAAGCCAGATCGGAAGTTGAATCCTTGCCTGGCACGAAAAGAGTCAGCTGACCATTTGCTCTGCAAGCCGTGCGAAGGGGACCTTTGCAACACCGCGGATTTGGTCATGGATTTGCTGCAAACAACAACAACAACAGATGGGGTTGATACGGGTGATGACAGTGGTTCGCGCGGCATTGAGGGCCCAATGGTGATGGTGATCTCCATGATTATGGTGGCACTGTCGATTTTGTTTTGGTTTCGGGGATCTCTGATGATCGATGTAATACTTCAGTGGATGCCGACTTTTTGAAGCAAATCTTGCACAAAACACAAAAGATGGGTCTAGAAGTTACCAGGACACTAATCCAAATTGTCAAAATGACAAACCTTATACTCGAAATTTTTGCACTTATTTTGACCAAAATTATAAAAAACAACAAAAATTTTAGGCTCATTCTTTTGACCTTTTTAATTTTTCAAATTTAATTGATATTAATTTTTGAAAATTTTCGTAAAATTGATTTCTTCTCGAATAGGTGGTGCAAGGAAATTCGAAAAAAGATGGTCAAAAGGTAGAGCAAAAATTCTCACAAGAGACGACGTCAGATAAATTTTATTTTTGAAAAAATGGTTTTAAATTATAAAAACAATAGTAAATATACCTAATAATTAATTACGAATCTCATCAGTAATGGCCAATAATGGAATATTATATTCATAATAAACGTACTGGGAACTCCCTAGAACCATCTTTTTATCAATTATAAATTTTATTTTTTTCGATACCGATGGTTGATCACTGATCATTGTATATCAAAAAATGAAAGCCAGAACTGAACTCTATAATTTTCTACCCTTGATTCCCAATAATTCCAGCCCAGCGATTATTTTTTGTATTTTTATTGTCAATTTTTAATGGTGTTATCACGTATAAAACGAATAAAAGTAGCATTGTGGATGGAATATGATTGAAACTAAATATATATTTTTTGAATCCCATGCTCTATAAAAAATTGCTTATATATTTGGTAAAATCATGTTTAAAAATTGTTTGGTTGTGCAATTGGCCGGCTTAGGGTTTCGTCCCAAAGGCCTTTTTTGATTTTTTACTTCCGCTATTTTTATGGGTTCTAAATTTGAACAAATTGACCTTTTGGTAATCTTAGGAATTAAAGTTACTAAAAACAATGTTTTCTGAGGGCGCTGATCAGTTGTTCATGAAAAGTGATACTATTATGGCGTATATTCAAATGCCTTTGATCTGTAACAAGATTCCTGCATACAAAATCTCAATTATTTTGCAAGAAGACTGGAAAATTTCTAACAATATTCCAAGAATAAATTTCGAGTTTTAATCCTTCTAATTTTTGATAATAAAAAATAACACAATCCTAGTACTAATTAAAAATCCAATATATTTATGTCATATTTAATTCAATAATTGTTTTAAGACTACATCTTTGAAGGATATCAAATAATCATTATTTTACTATTTTTGTATTGTGCTCCTGATGAGAAATAATAATTTTAGCTATTTTAGATGGAATAAGTAACAATTCATCTTCTTTTCGTATGGATTATAAATAATTTAAATTCATCTTACTGGCGAAAAAGTACCTTTCAGATCCTAATCATATCATACGATATGTATTTTTATACATAAAAAAATCACCGACGGGTGCAAAAACAGCATCCGTTGAGTAAAATGTGGACATCAAAAATTTTTTAAATTTTTTATTTGTTAACTATGACATGATTATAACACTTAAATGTACTCTTTCGATACAATAATGGCCTTTTATATGAAAAAATTGATTCACAAAATAAATCTTAAATAAACAATAAATTTATTAATCAGTTTGGGTGATACAACCATCACTGACTGATTAGAAGATAAAAATGAATTTACCATTTATATCTCCCTTCTATCAACAATAATTTTATTCGGTACACCCTGCTGGTTGGTGGCGCGCCGGATGGTGGCGGCCGGTTGGTGGCGGGCCGGTTGGTGGCGAAGGTTGAGAAGGGGGGAATATCATGAATGTCCCTTATGCCTTGTGCCGCCTTAATTTTTAACCCGGCGCCTTAAACCATTAGACATAATTAGAAACCGGCACCGTCAATTTAGAAGCCGGCGCTATCCGATTAGAAGTCGGCACCTGCAATTTTAAGTTGGCTCAATCAGTTTTTTAGGACGGCACCTTCAATTTTTAAGTGGCGCTTATGTTTTAAACCAGCGTCATCGGCGCCTTCAACTTTTAGGTGAGCGCCTATGTTTCAAGCTTAATATTAGGGAGGCCTAACTTGAAGGCGCCGGCCTAAAAATTAAAGGCATGGCTTCTAAATTGATGGCGCCGGCTTCTTAATTGAAGGCGCCGATTTCTAATCTGATGGCGCCGGCTTCTAAATTGCAGGCGTCGAAATTGCAGGCGCCGGTTTCTAATTAGGGTTAAGGCGTCGGCTTAAAAATTAAGGCGGCACAAGGCATAGGGGACATTCATGATATTCCCCCCTTCTCAACCTTCGCCACCAACCATCCTGTTCCGATGTTTCCCCTAATATTTGGTAGTACAACACAATAAATAGCAGAAAATGCAAAAAATGTGCTCAATATATTAGCCCTCTGGTTTTTTTAATATCCGTGAAATTTTTGAAAAGTAATTTGTACAATAGAAATTGGAGTTTCCGCGTTCCTGAATATCCATAAAATTAATGATTAAAGCTAGAAATTTATTATGAGATTTAAATTTCAAACAATCAGACGAAACTATTCACATTTTTTAAATAAAACTTAACTAGGCAAACAGTGTTTTGTTTTTGGTTTTCAATTTCTGAAATTTGTTTCAACTCCATTCACTTTTTTGTACTGACGGTACCGGAGTACCAACTTCTGGCCGGAGTATCAATTTTTCAAATATTTATTATTAAAAATTATTCCATTATTGTTAATAATCACATATGTGAGGAAAAATCAGGATCCAATTAAAGGGTTTAGGGGGTTGCTCATCCAATCCAGACAGGATAATAAGCTGAAAGGGTTATATGTAGAAGTTAGTTAAACATCATTTTTTTCATAAAACTAAAAATAATTTACAATTTAGCAGATATAAAAATTAAAGAATGAAAAATTACAAAAAATTGTCATTCCTAGTTGGTGATGTATGACGTCCGAATTGTATGTTCGTCTGATTCAACCGAATTGTTGGTGCTGATGCCACCAGAAATAGGTTGTGGCTTGTTGGTTGCGAAGAATGCACCGCCGCCGCTCGATTAAACGAAATGTTCTTCACATTCACAGCTGTCGCATGGGTTGTGGGGCCTATGACGCCAAATTGGCACAGGAATGCTTTGCGATATTCCACACTAAAATAATGAAAATAATTGATTTTGGCCAGGAGCAGTGTTGTTAAAATCGGAATTTTTTGCTCCGACCCCAATTCCGGGCTCCGGCTCGCAAAAATTTTTGCTCCGACTTCGACTCCAAATTCGCAATTTTTTTTGCGCATTAGAAAATTTAAAAAATCGAAAAGTTTCCATTTCGATTCAAAATTTTTTGAAAAATTAGAAGCTTGTGGATTTTTTGAAAAATAGAGGCAAAAATTTTCAAAACTTTTTGATAATCCGAGGCCTTGAAAATTAAAGAAATTTTTGAATTGATCCGAGATCTATTTATGAGTCAGACTACGTATATGACCTTTAAAGAAGTATGTACGCTATACGTTATTCTGGTTTTTTTATCGAAACGTGCTAACTCACGTACTTTTCACCTGTTTTTGGTAAGTGACTATGTTATGCGTTTGTCCATTGGTACGTGATACTGGTATGTTTTTTTGCATGATTATCAAGTACTTTTACGCCCTTCCTCAAAAAGCATCCTTTCTTTCAATTTGTCCTCAATAGGTATTTGCCTGCTTTCCTTGTCTCGTGCCGGAGTCAGAGCTTTTCAAAAAATTTTCTTCGCTCCGACTCCGGAAAATTTTTGCTTCGACTCCGGGCTCCGGCTTTCCAACAAATTGACTCCGGCTCCGGAGTCGGAGCTTTTAGTAACACTGAGCAGGAGTAGAAACCTGAATATGTATAGGACTAATGGTGAAATAGAGATGGACAGGTAGGGCAAGATGGTAGCAATGTTGACCAAGTACCTGAGAATGAAATACATTTTTAAATATGAGTTTGACTAAAAAGTTGCCAAGTGTGCAGTTGAATGTTCACGGATCCCAGGAAAATTCGAATGATGTAATGGGAAATCCAACCGAACACTTCCAGAAGCAGAATCATGGACAGAGATTTGAAGGTGTTAACTGAAATTTGGATTTTGAATAATTTTGGAATATGATAAAGAGAACTACAGACCCTGCTTTTGTTTCATAATCGTGGACTTGCGCAAAGCCAAAATTGCCCAGACCAATAGGTAGCAGACAACCGAGGAACAATTCACCAAAAGCTGCGCTTGGTTGACCCAAACAAATGCATTTTGAAGGGGATCAATCACGGTGCACATGACAGGACTAAATGAAATGGGGTCAAACTCATAAATTATTTGTTTAAAATACATTGAAGGTGATTGAAGGGAAATCATAAGGCCAATGGTCGCCACAGAAAGTGAACACATGGAGATAATGATGACGATCAAAGTGAGATAGCGCCGATCACGATCAAGTTGGATGTACCTTTAATCGGAATAATTAATTATTATATGAAAAGCATAGAATCATACTAGGGATGTTGAAAATTGAATTTTAAAAAGCGCTAGGTGATATCGACCAAAAACGCGGTATTTGACGGTAAGCGGTAGATGATAAGCAGTATTTACAAAAATTTGGAAAAAAATTTCGCGCTCAAAAAATTTTTTTTGATGTGGTGCTGAAAGTTTTTTCATCAATTTTACATCATATCAATTTTCCTAAAATTCACAGTCATCAATTTTCAAAAATCACAGGCCTTGGATTTAGCTAAATTTTTTAGTGTTTGAGAGGTGGGAAAATTTTGAAAATTTGGACCTCTTTGCTAGGAATTTCCAATTTTTGCTTAAGCTTTTATTAAGAAAATTTTCTTAGGGGTGTATTTTCCGCGGTAAGAAGCAAAAAAGCGATAGGTCCAAAAATGCGGTATTTGGCGGTATGCGGTACGGTATCCATTCCCTGAATCATACCATAGTGGTGAAATGACACTGATCAGACGATCGATGCCAATGGAGAGAGTGTTTCCGGTGGTGAAAATGGTGCAGAACAGAGGCAGAAACTGATCAGCAGAACGATGAGGATGGGAAAGTGGCAATGAAATTCGAGAAAACAGAAACCTGAATGATGCCACAGATGCGGAGCGGAATAAAGTTGATGCCGGTGACAACCACGATGAAGGTGACAAAGCTGCTGGACTCCTGGATGGAGATGCTCATGGCGTTCAGGGCAATCTGCAGGTTGCATGCCCCTCGGAGAGTCCTTGGTATTTTATGGATTTGTCCTGTCTACTCGACATTTGGGGACCAATCGATATAACTTGGTTTAAAAAAGACCAGGCGAAATCAATTTGATGTCAAAAACTAGAGCAAAAAATTAGCTATAAAATGAGCTTAGGCCAGTTTTAATTGGCCCATTGCAAAGAAAGTTATTGCCAAAACATCTCTATTTTTCTAATTTTGGCCAAATTTACGGTGTTTGGCCATAACTTTTTTTCAAATTGGACCAATCAAAAACGAACTTGGGATCATTTTGTAACTATTTTTTTGCTCGATTTTTTGATAACAATATGATTTCTGCAAATTCTGCTTGAACCGTGTTATAGCGATTGGTCCCCAAATGTCGCGCCACATTTGTCCTTTTGGGACATTCATACTCTGGCATTCTTTTGATTACGGAAATTTCTGATCCTTCCTTATTATTTGATCTTTCCAAACTTTGATTTGCACGTGATGTACACCATGTCCATGTTCAGCACAACCCCGACCAGGCACACAAAGGCTTTGCAACCAATCAGTGCCACCAATGCGGGTGTCACACCGGAGTCCTTGAACGCCTCGTAGATCTGGAATATTTTTAATAAATAGGTTCTACTTATGAACTTTTTAAAATCACTTTTCGTACCGGATTTACCGTCGTATTAATCGCCGGAATGTTGCTCATCGTTTTATTAAAGTTGCTCTTAAACGGAATTATAAATTGAATAAAATGCTAATTTGCCTTTAATTCTTTCCATCTTTTTTTTTTAACTTTTTGTACTTTTTGGCACTTATATAATGGGAAATTCCAGACTACCTAACAAATGAATCCTTCACCCACCCACCCAACACTTTTCGTAATTGTATTGGATATGTACCGATCTATATTTAATGAGTCTAAAATCAATCAAGCTCACAGGGGCGATTAAATTATTTGAATAAAAAACAATTTAATGCACAGGAAAAATTGAAATTAATTTTGAAAAAATCTAGCAGTTTATTAGTTTTGTTTCTCGGGGCAATGTTCAACCATATAGTCAATTGGTGCAATTTACCTCGCAACTTACTGTCCCTTTCTATCGGAAATCACGCACATCATTGCGTGCTTTTCAAATAACCTAAAAGCTTTTAATGATGGGCACCAAAGTAATTTTGTATTTTATATTTGTATTGGATATGTTGTACCAATTATATTTAATGAGCATAGTACCTTTATTTTTCGTTTGAACGAGTTTCCTAGCGGCGAATGTGGCTTTGACCAGAAGCTTGGGATTACTCAAATCATTGGAGCTAAAGTAGTTTGAGCGACCAAAGTCTGGCCATGGTCCTTGTCAGTCAAAATCCTTTCTTTTCTGCTCGTTAATTATTGTTCATCGGACTGGATCATTAGAGTCCCGGTACTTTAGAGTATAACTCGCTTTAAACGAAAGAAACCTAGAGAAACGAGTTTGTAGTCAGAAGATGGAGCTAATTATTATCTATAAATTGGATTTAAGCATATTCGAATTGGCCCATTGCAAAAAAAGTTATGGCCAAAATACACCATTTTTCGGAAGTTGGCTAATACGAATGATTATCTTGGCCATAAATTTTTTTCTGCGGAGTTTCGGCGCGAAATTATATGAAAATAATTAGAAAACAAAACATAATAAATGAATGAAATAAAAGAAAATGTTCTTCGCTTTTCTCTTCCAAGATTGCGCTCGCAGGAACGTGAGAAGTGTGGATAATGAGTTAGCATTTTTTCGAATTGCCATCCGAAAAGAGGCAGGAGGTCGAAGTTGAATTGTTTACGGTATTAAACGCCATGGACAATAATTCTATAAATATTTTCTACAATGGAAAACGGTTCTCACAAATAAGATTAGTATTTTTCAATTTTTCTGATCTTATTTATATGCATCCCTTATAAAGCGGGTATAAAACCAATAAGAAAATTTTTATGATAAGAAAAACTTTTGGGTAAACTGAACACAAATCTGTAGCAAACGGATTTTTTTCTGATACCCAATGATTGATTAATCAACGCTTGATTATTTGATGGGATTCAACAAATATTCCAATAAATAAGCATGAAGAATAAAAAAATCAACGACTTATTAAACCCTAAAATTTGAATCAAACCTGTTTATCGATGATGACCATAAATGCATTCGGAACTGATAGAAAATTTGTTTTACAAAAAAATCATTAAAAATAAACTCGTAAATAATAAATATGTAAATTCATCTCCGTATGAGTTCAAAGTATCTTCACTCAATAAGTCGCGGACAAACTTCTGATGAACTCTTCCGCATCTTTGTCGTCTTTTCTGGAGGCCAAAACAACCATCACTGACTGATTAGAAGCTAAAAATGAATTAAAATTATTTTAAAAAGAGATATTTTTAATCAATTTTTCCTGCCAAAACATAATTTTATCCCTCCAATGCTTGTTTCGCAGACCTCCTAAATGCTATGAAATTTTCTGATGCGAGATTGACTTGTTAAATGTTTGATAATCCATATATGATGTTTTATTATTAGCTATATGAAAAAATTTGACCAAAAACATAGTTTTACGAAAATAAAAATTTGACATATTCATATAACAAATTTAACCTATGCTAAGGGTAACAGAAAATTGGAAAATAAAGAGCTAATTTTTATAGGAATTTTAAAAATGAAGAGGAAAAGCTTAATATTAAATTTAAAAATATTATTTTGCCTCGTGATGAAGGATGTGTGAGGACGAGGTTGAACTGTCGGAGGCCACCTCCGCCGGACTGGGCGAATCCTGGCACTTCGCTGAGATCCAAAAAGGCCTCTCCCGCAAAATCGTTGGCCTTTGGAAAAAGAAATTAATTATTTATTTATTAATTTTTTTATGGTTAGCACTTTCAGAAAATCGTGGTCCATGATGACAAAGTGGACCAAGGCACTGGTGGGCAGAAAGGACGGAATGTGGCTAAAAGGGGAAAAATGTAACCTATAAAAGATTTTCAATGATTAATAAAAAAATGTATAATCAAGTGTGGAAAAATAAAGTTTTGAAGTGTGGATCAACAAAATCATAGAAATCGAGAAAGATAAAGATTAGTCTTAAATCCCGGAAATCAACAGAATTGTGTGCGAATTTTACTCAATTTAAAAGAATTAAAAAAATTTTGGATGTATAAAAAACGTAAAAAATGTTAATATAAATTGAATGGGTTTTTATTTTACTTAAGCCTTCCAAATAATCCAAAATCCATCCAATCTTCGTTCAACAGATACTCTCTCCAATTAACTCCTTGAACTCACAACTCAAATGTTTCGCCAAACAGCGGGTTCAGCGTGGCACTGACCACCTTCGTCTTCAGCCGAGGCTGGTCCGGGAAGTGAATGCGCGGCAGCAGTTCCAGCACCACGTAGGGGTCGCTGAGCCCGTTGGAGTCCAGCGGGATGATCTGCTTGGCACTGAGCACTAAAAATGAAAAAATAGATTTATTTTTAAAATTTAATAAATTACATAATATTAGTTTATTTTTTCATTTTACCAGCGAAAATGAATATTCATGTAATATATAAAAAAATTAAAAGCGCAGATTCAATTAAGATATTAAAAAACAAAAATGCCATCAAACTCAAAGCCAGCATACAACAAATTGTAATTTAATTAAGACTAAATTTTATTATTTGGGGTTTGTTCCAATAACAATAAGAAAATTTCACAATAATTGATAATTATAAATAGTGTGGAAAAAATAAAGGAAAAAGAATTTTATTTTCGCAAGATGTGAAATAAATATAACTTTGTATTTACCATCAATGACGAGCAATTCGGAATGTGGGTTGTAGTAGGCGCGCAGATTCAGAATGCCATACTTGCATTCACTCACCTGGAAAAATGAAACCAAAAATTTTATTTTTTCATTTTTTAAAAAAGGATTAAAAAAGAAATCAAAAAAATGAATGCAAGTTCAATGAATTAAAAAAATAAATTCATCGAAAATGGCCTAACATTTTTAGAACTCTTAAACAATTTCTACAAATTTTTCGCCTAATTTAAAAATAAGTTTTTTTGCGTAAATTATCAACTAAATATAAATTTATAGATCAATAATCACTAAAAC
The DNA here is from genome assembly GCA_001026735.1 of Rotylenchulus reniformis. NCBI lineage: Eukaryota > Metazoa > Nematoda > Chromadorea > Rhabditida > Hoplolaimidae > Rotylenchulus > Rotylenchulus reniformis. The sequence goes on from LDKF01000501.1 coordinate 15,607, forward strand.
AAGGTTATAAAAATTGTACAAATTCGTCTCAAAGGATTTTGTTCCATTTTTTTGAATTTTTATTGGAACTCCAATACAGCTTAATAAAAAATTAAAAAAGAAAAAATGTAATTATTTTTCTTTAAAACCCATAAAAACTGCTAAATTTCTTAAGATGTAATTTGCCAAAAATCAAATTTAATACATCGACAAATGACGGAAAAATCAACTTATATTATTTTCCTAAAAATGCTCGAAAACGTGCAAAATTATGAATTTCGCGAATTTTGCTCTTCTTAAATTTTTGCACCTCGTCCTGTGCCCTCAGCAGCTGGGCGTAGAAGTGCTCGATGAGTCGGTCGGTGGGCATTTGGTACAGCGAAATTTGCTCGTGGAACCGTTTGTACTCGGCGGAGGCGGCGAAGGCATCGACGGCGATGCCTTTGCCCTCGGCGTGGAAGAAGTCGAGTAGGATGGCCAGGGCATCCGTCAGCCGCCGGTAGAAGCTGGGCTCCAGGCCCACATTCTCGTTGACGCACTCCTACAAAGAAAATTATAGAAATTTTAAATTTTATTAAAGATTTTTGCAAATTTCGTGGATTTTCAAGGTAAAATATGGCTCTGCTCAGGGCTCCAGCTTCTGAGCCGAAGCGGAGCCGGAGCTTTTCCCAACAGTGGTTTTTAATTTTTAAATGGAATGGAATACTCGCCTGGAACAGCTTGAGCAACAACTGCATCTGGGCATACATCACACGTGTGAAGTTCCTTTAATGGAAACAAATTCATAAGCAATCGATAGTTCAATGCCTTTAAATGACCGGTCATTAGAGTTTGGAAATCCCTTTTTTTATATCTCGAAGGGATTATTTGCAACTGTCTGACCTTTCACCATTATCTCTCATCATTTTTTATGTCTGCTTTGTAAGACAGTTTCTGTCGTCAGAATTGAATTATGCTCTCTGTCCAGGTTCTCATACACTCGTCGCCATCGGAAAGCGATCAGCCCATTTAAAAAAATCTATAACTTGAAGCGAATTTACGTGAGTGTTCTCTCTTTTTTGCATTCTATTTTCACTTTTTCTCTCTCCTTTGTGGTAATTGTGGCTGACAAAAAAACGCTTTTATAAAAAATCCAATAGGAAATGATAAAAGATTTCGCTTCAATATATAGTTCATTTTTTTAAACATATGAGTTTTGGAACATTCTTTGTGGCAATGAGTGTATATTATTTCGGCTCCCTCTCGTTTCGTCTAAAGCTCGTTTCGTCTAAAAATTCGAAAAACACATTTCATGTAGAACCCGCAAAATGGCATGTAGATCCCCCGAAATGGTATCAAGAAGTCCAGAACCCTAAAATGGCATGTAGAACCCGCAAATGGCATTTGATATTAGACGAACTTTGGCTTTTTAGCTGGTTAGACGAAACGAGC
>LDKF01000501.1:17116-42461 GCA_001026735.1 Rotylenchulus reniformis
GTTAGAAGGTTATGGTAAAAGCACCAATTTGCATGGAATTTTTGTTTGCCGATTTGGAACCTATAGTATTGACGCCAATACAAATTCAAAAAATTCATTTATAAGCAACATTTGGTTAAAGTGGGAACATTGTATGATCAAAAAATTCAAAAAATTCATTTAATAATATAAAGAAATTTAATGGGAATGGAATATAAAGAAATTTAATGGGAATGGATGGGCTAGTACCTCTAAGATTTATTCTTTTAAAAATGATATAAGAAAATTTATTACAAAAAAGCAAACAATTGACCACTGAATATTAAGATGACCAATAATTTTAGAGAACTATGGATATTCATAACCATTTTAAATGGAATTGTCAATAATTTTGGATATAAATTGTAAAATTCATGAAATGGAATAATTGTGGATTTTTGGAAACTATAGAATTATTGCCAAGTTCATTCATAAATATCCAATGATATTCGTTATATTAAAAATTTCCCGAAACTATCTACAAAAAATTAAATGAATTTTCCTCCCCTCTTACCTTGGTTTTCCGTTCGTACAGTGTCGCCAGTTCGTCCAGCCTTAGCCGATCTGTGCATGCCAATACTCGTCGGACCTGCTCACAGCTGTTCACCTGCAAAATTAAATAATTTTAAATTTTCATGAAATCGGTTCTTCGGAGATTTAAAAATTCTGGGGTTTCATACCATCGCGGCGAATTGATCAATCTGCTCGGTGCTCAGGCGCTCCGAAGATGACGGGGTTGCGTTGGTTGTTGGAGTTGTAGGTTGCCCAGCCATGTGGGGGTTGTTGTGACCAATGGCATGGCCACTTGGAACTTGGTCGAAGGGCCTGCGCATCATCAGCTGGTCGGCAAAGTGTTTGCCGACTTTGCACAGAAGACGCACTAGCCTAGAAGAAAATTTTGGAGGAATTTGAAACTATTTTAATTATGGGTTATGAAATTAAGCTTTATGGCCAAACAAATGAACTCATGAGGATTTGTATAAAAAAATAAATTGTTTTATTGGCGAAAATCCATCGTTTTCATAATACTAAGAATTTTATTTTAACTGCTCAGGAGCAGTTAAATAAAAGGAGCAGTTAATAGAAGATAAGAAAGTTGCAAAACCTTATGGTTAGCTCGGCCCTCAGCAACAGATTTGTCACCTTCGAAATTGAAAATAAATAATTTAATTCTCAATTACTTAATTTTATTTTAAACGTATTCAGATTATTTTTATAATTTATCCTACTTTCAATCGTTCCCAGATGAACAAGAGTTGTTCTAGGATATGGCATGTATCTAATCCGGATACGGTTTGGCGCACATCGTTGTTCAGCACAATGATCGGACTTTGGGTGTCCAGATTGAGCGAAAGATCCACACGGGCGAAGGCTTTCACTGGAAATATCATTTATATTTTAATTAAATATAATTTTTTGGTGAAATTTTATGATTTCTAAAAAAATTTTCTTGTGATATATTGGTTGAAAAAGAAGATGCGTCAAAGTACATTGTTTTTATTTTTCGATAAATATTGCCTTGGCAAAATGCAGAAAATTTGATAAAAAGTAATTGATAATGCATAAAATAATCACTTGAATTCATGGATAAATTTTTGGAAAATTTAATATTTCAGAAATTGTGCGCCCATGCAAAAGGCTTTAACAATAATTAAAATATATAATTATATTTTTGCCAAAGAATATCTTTTTGCTATGGGTTGTAACTATTTATTTTTTGGATGATCTTTCCATAGAATCTGAGTTTTTCCTAATGAGAAGGGAGTTTTTCAAAATAATGCGCTTTTTTTGAAATCCAAACTTCATGTTTTGCCCAAAATTTGGAACCCATGGCTTTACCCAGTGCCAGTTCCAGCCACCGTTGGATGGCCCGGTCGAAGTGCTCGGCCCAATCCAGCTGGTCCATCCGGCACTGTCTGCGTTGGGTGCCCACGCGGAGGGCGGCGAATTCGTTGAGTGCCAGATGGACCTGGAGCACGTTTCCCAGGTCGGCGCCGGAGGACAACGATGCCGCCGAATCCGTGTGGCACAACTGCAGAAAAACAAGAATTACCATGAAAAAGACAAATTTTAATATCCAAAATTCTGTTTCAATTTATTTATTGTCCACCTGCATGATCATCCGAAGCGCACCCCGTCGCTCACACATCATATTCGACACAATATACTCGTGAAGCTTAAAAAGATAAATAATCTTTATTTTTTGACCATTTTAATGCTTAAATATTAAATGGATAAAATTCCTAGATTCTCTTTGGATATTTTGGCTCTCGTAAAAAACAGTAGATTTTATTTTAAACCCATAAGATAATCCGTCAAATTCCTCCTAAGTAAATCATCTTACCATGGTATCAAATTGGCCATAAGCGATGTCCGCGTAGTCGCATTCGGGCGCGTGCTGGCGGAACAAGGGGTCGAACTTGGCACATCGTGCCATCGTGGCGTTTAACGCTTGTGTCAGCAGGGCTAACTCCTGCAAATTTACTACTTTAAAAATGCGTTAAAACTTTTAATAAAAAATCCAATAGATAATGACACGGTTAAATAAAGAAAAAAATCGCCGAAAGTAATTTTGAATTGAATTGACCTGGCCTCAATGCTCGGAATTTTTTAAAAATTTAAAAAGATAAATATTTAGTATTTTGAAAATTTTAGGTTCGTAATATTGCGAGTTTTTTTTTCAATTAATATTTCTAGTTTCTACCATAATGCACCCCATAATAAATATTTCTTAAAAAATGCACAAAAAATTGTCTTAAATCTTGAAGAAAAATTTTCTCCACTTAATGCGACATTGTTCGCTTCGAAAATAGGTGTGAGCTTAATTTTTGGAACAGCTCTTGGGGAATCCGAGGGCTAATAGGCTATCATCATCTGTACAAAATAGCAAAAATGGGAATTACGATTTTTTGGATCTACAAAGATTAAAAAAAAACTAAAAATAGTATTAAGTTCGAATAACCCCCTGCCTGCAATGCGTTCAGCTGGGTTCCTTGCGCGACGTTGCGATGTGCACTGATGTTCGCACGGATGGCGTCGAAATGGACGCGGGCGGACTCTGCCAGAGTGCTGCGCAGCTCCTCCACGAAACTCTGCTGGCGCGGCACCAGCTGCGCGTAAACAGCACTTTCCCGAATAAGCCTGGAAATTTGTACGGGTTTAAAATGCAAAGAAGATTCCAATAGAAATTTTTAAATATTTTTATAATTAAAGTTATGTTTTTTAAAAGTGAAAAATCCAAAAATATATAGAACTAACAAACAAGTCTGTTGGTAAAATAGCGGAGTCAGTGTAATAAGTGTAATTTTATTCGTCTGCCAAAGGCATTGCATTGCGATATTTTTTTTGCGATTAAGCATTCCAAAAAATTGCAAAATACTTCAATTTCCATTTATCTACCTATAAACATTTGATTGTCTGCTTTTTGCGAGAGAGTTAGCATGACATTTTTGTTTAATTGTTTTATTTATATTAATAAGTGAAATTTATTTCACATTTGTATGAGTTGCAGAGCACTTCTTAATTATATGCTCCAGTAATCAAGAGTTTAAAGTTGATGATAATCATTATATTCTTTAGCCTTTTGGTACCTGTAGCATCGAAGCATCTGGCCGAACTGCTCCAACTCGCTGCGTTTGGGTGACGGCGAGCGTCGCCGGCGACTGGACCCCGCGCGACGCATGCGCAACTGGAGACGGTGCTTCATTACGCTAGCGCGACAATGATCCGCGAACTGGACCAGTGAGTCCGCCAACACGTATTCTTCGTCCTGTGATTTCGAAACATTTATAGATCCCTTTTTGTAGGGTTTTCACTTAAAATTCAATTGCTAGAAATGGCAAATAATTGGCAACAAATGAATTTAATTTTATTTGCTCCATTGTGAAAAACTGTAGAATATTTCTTGAAATTCAATGAAAATTATTTTAAAAATGCGATAAAAATAATTTTGGATAGGTTGGAGCTATTTTTTGGCTCTACCCTTTGAGGCGCATTTAGTTAATAGGAATAATAATTATTTTTTATTCTAATTTAGCAATTTTTATAAATTGATAGCGTCTCCAAAGCGGCAAGAATTAATTTGAGGTTCCAACTAAAATTGTTTTATAGGTGATGTTTTATTAGTTAATTGTAACAAGGATCTAGAATAATTGTAAAGTTCAAAATGGGAAAAGTATAAAGACGGCAGATTTCTCAAAAAAAAAATCAGCCCAGTTTTCTTTCGATTTTTCTTTAGCTCACCTTGTCAAGCTCCATGGGCTTCCACTTGGCGCAAAGTTGACCAAACACATCGTGCAACAGCTCAAAAGCAATGCCCATCTCGATCATTTGAAGATACCACTGGCTGAAATTAAATGGATAATGCTAATTTATTAGATTGACTCTTCAAATAGTTTAAAAAAATTAAAAAGATCGATACAAGGAAGGAAATTAGGGTTATACTTAGGGTGTCAAATAAGTACTGAGCCCTCTCCTTTGAGGCATTTTCAAAAATGCATAATTTTGTTATTTCGCAAGCAATCCACTTGAACTTTTTTTTATTTTGTAGATCAATATATCCTCTTTCATTAAAATAAGTAAAATTTATTTCTATGCTCAATAAAAAAATTTCTGATTTTTATCGCTAACCTCCCTAAAATTGAGTTTGAACACACTTTTTTACGCACTTCCTACTGAACCATTCTACAAAGATGGAAATACAAAATATGCAGAAAAAGATATTCCAAGGAACCCTTATTTAAGGAGCGATAAAGAAAAATTTCTTACAATTCACTTAAGAATAGTAGGAAGCCACCAAAAATACTCAAAAATTGGGGCATTTACTTGGTGTAAAATTGGATTTTCAGCTTTGAGACCTTTTCAAAAGACCACATCGTTATCATTCAATAATATAATGGCAAATTAGTTAAAATACTTCAAAAATTCGATTCCTGTTACTTATTTTTGGCCATTTTTCCTAAAAATACTTTTTCTGTAGGTTGTTTCAAAAGCGAAGTAAAAAGGGACACCCCAGAAAAAATTAATCAGATTAACTAGGAAGCTGATTTTTGCTCTGAATATTCAACAAACAATGCTCTATCAGTTTAACATTTAAATTGGTTCTTTATCCCATCCCTTTATTGAGAAAAACTAGGTTCAATTTGACCATGACAAAGATGACCCAAAGATGTAATTTGACTCAAAACACCTCTAAATTTTAAGCCCTCAGGATTGATCCCAAGTAACAATATATCATTGATAATAATGATGCTTTATTAGGATTTGGTTGGTGTTCATTTGATTTTTTAAAAAAATGTTTTTACGCAATGTGTGAAGAGGGCTCAGAACATATTTGACACCCTAAGTATATCCTGATTTAAAAATCTGCAACTCGTAAATTGTTTGAAGCTTCAAGTTTATAATCATCCAGTGCATAATTGATGTGTAAATATAGGATCTACTTTCACCCAAAATATACACATTTTCAACCAACAACGAATATTGTTTTAATTTTAAATTAAAAGGTCCTTTATATGCAAAACAAGCCCTTCAAATTTGAGTCAAAAATTATTCCCACCACATGAGTTGGTGGAGTTCAGTTAGGTCGCTTTGGACCGCATGCTGGTGAAGGATGAGCAATGCCGGGTCAGGCATTGCTCATCAGGGGGTCGCCCCGTTTGCTGACCTCGTAAAGGGCGAACTGCTTTAGCAGGTCCTTGTGCTGCTGCACATCCACCAGCTCGTCCTCCTCCAAAAAGATGAAGTCGCCGTTGCGCTGTTCCTCCGTGCTGGACAACCGGTGCTCCTCCCGAGTGCTAAGAAGATGTAAAATGATGCATAAAGAAAGTTACAAAATTGATTGTGCTTGATATATTTGAAAGTTTTGTGGGGTTCTAAGTCTGAAGAATATAACAATTAAAGAATGTAACAATTATTAACAAATGCAAGCCGTCGGACAATTTTATAATCTAAATGGTATAGCTTATCAGCTAAAAAGGTATATTAAAATTTACAAAAGAAAAACAACCGATTTAAAAACAAATTATAAGAAAATTGGGCGCTAGTTAAAAGGAAGGACGTCTTGGGACTCTAACCATCCTTTGAGTCCCGGAAGATTTTTTGAGTCCCAGCACTATAAATTCATTAATGATAAACAGAGAACACAATATATCATCCAATTTTATTTTTTTTTCAAAATGCCTCGAATAAATGCTCTTCCATTCGCCCTAGCATTTTGTCCGAATATCGATTCCATCTTATAAGAATCGATTAAATTTCTAAATTTTCTAATGAAAAAATTTCAAATTTCTAAAATTTCTAATGGAAGAATTAACATACGTATAAAAATACAATAAAATCACATGAAATTTGAACGCCGAGACTAAAACAGTTAGAGTCCCAAAACATTAGAGTCCCAAGACGTCCTTCCTTTTAACTAGCGCCGAAAATTGGACCATAATTAATTAAAAGTTCCTTTTTTATTTTAAAGACCGATTATGATTGAGACATCTGGGATTTTAATAGTATCGGTATCGGAAACTTTATAATTAAATAATATAACAATTAAAATAAACCCATAAAAAATTCAAGTTAATAATATTGCTCATTAAATAAAAATTATATCCAATAAAAACTATGGACTTCCTACACCCAAATCTTTAAAAGTAATTATCTAATTAAGAAATTTAAAGTCAAGTAAAATAGATAAGAATTCAAAAAACTATGCTACCTCAATGGAATAATTTGTGGATTTTTGGAACTATATTGCCAAGTTCATTCATAAATATCCAATGATATTTACTTTATATAAATATTTTGGGAAGGCACCTGCAAATCTCCACTAAATGCAGTTGTGTATTCCTTGGTGAAATACCAACAATTGAATATAATAAATAATAATTCGAATAATCGAATATATCCAAAAAATAATAGAATAATAAATAATATTTATTTGTCAGAATGAGAGTAATTCTGGGAATAATGGGAAGTGAATGGACATGGTCAAGGGAGAGAAAATACAAACAACGCGGGGAAGGGATGTCACATTTTGAATGGGGAAATAGCGCCAAAACATTTGCGCTATAACCAATCTTTTCATCCCAATATCCAACAAATAATTTTATTTTTTATCCCATTTTACCTTGGTTTTTTGTTCGTAAAGTCTCGCCAGGTAAACTTGAAAGTTAACAGTTAAAACTCAACACCTATCTTCCTTCCTATACATTTTTTTTAGAAATTTGGTTATTAATTAATTTATTTCAATATCTATCAGCTCGTCATCAGCATCGAATCTGATCATCGTCGAATGCTATAATATACTTTCAAAATGAAATTTTACTACTTTGTAAAAAATCAAACAAATTCAATTCAATTAAAAATAAACTCGTAAATAACAAATAAATTCATCTCCGTATGAAAATCGCTCAATAGGTCGCGGACAGACTTCTGATGAATTCTTCCGCATCTTTGTCGTCTTTTCTCGATGCCAAAACAACCATCACGGATTGGTTGGAAGCTAAAATAAATTAAAAAATGAATGGAACATAATTTTACGCAATTTTTTTCTTTCCTATCAAAACATTTGGGTCCCTACCCCTAATTCTAAATGTTCTAATGTAAGATTAACATGCTATATCTTTGATATTATAATTTTTTAATAATTTGGCCGAAATTTTAGTTAAAAATAAAATTTTGACTTATCGATATATAAAAAATTTACTTATGCGAAAATTCTGGGGATGATGAAGAATTAGAAAAGAAAAAAGGCACTTTTTAATTGGAAAATCAAATAGAGAACAAATGGAAAGCTTAAATCAATTTAAAATTTTTTTTGCCTCGCGATGATGGATGAGTGAGGACGAGGTTGAACTGACGGAGGCCACCCCCGCCGGACTGTGCAAATCCCGGCACTTCGCTGAGATCCAAAAAGGCTTCTCCCGCGAAATCGTTGGCCTTTGATAAAAAAATTATTTAATTAAATTTTTATAATTATAATTGATTAGTACTTTAAGAAAGTCGTGGTCCATGATGACAAAGTGGACCAAGGCACTGGTGGGCAGAAAGGACGGAATGTGGCTGAAAAGGGCAAAAAATGTATAACCCATGAGGTATTTTTCAATGTGTTTTTATTCTTTTTAAAATTTTATTAAATCAACTATTTGTAAATTATCCATCGGCCAAAAATTTAACTCTTAATTTTTCCAAATAATTCCATGAACTTACAATTCGAATGTCTCGCTGAAAAGCGGGTTCAGCGTGGCGCTGACCACCTTCGTCTTCAGCCGGGGCTGGTCCGGGAAGTGAATGCGCGGCAGCAGCTCCAGCACCACAAAGGGGTCGCTGAGCCCGTTGGAGTCCAGCGGGATGATTTGCTTGGCGCTAAGCACTGAAAATTTAAAATTAAAATGTAAAAAAAGTATTTTTTAAATTTATAATGCATAATTATTTTCCCCAAACTATAGGAAAAATGATTATTATTCAGTATGCCAAGGTTGTGTCTAAAAAAATAGAGTAATGAAGCATGAAACTTATAAAGAAACCCTAATTGACTTCATTACAAAAAAAGAATGCGAAAAATGTATCAAATTAAGAAGAAAGTGGGACCAATTGAAATTTAATGTCTATATCTCATAAGTCTGGCAAACATTTTTATAATCTAAATGTATGTGAAGTATGTGAAACAGGCGAATAAATTTTGATTTTCGCCATTTTCGAATTTGCTTTTTATAAAATTTAAATTTATATGTATTTTACCATCAATGACTAGCAATTCGGAATGAGGATTATAGTAGGCGCGCAGATTCAGAATGCCATATTTGCATTCGCTCACCTGGAAAAGTGAAATCCATAAAAAATAAAAATATTTTGAAAAAATTGAAAAAGAAAAAGAAACAATAAATTAGGGAAATTTAAAAGTCAAATAATCTAATTGGAACTAAAATCTTTTTTAAACCAAAAAACAATTTTAATAATTGTATTTGATATGTTTTGGCCTTAAATTTTTTTGAATAAAAATTCTCTATTTTGCAGGCACTTTCTTAAGCAAAATTCTAACGATCAAAAAATAAATCCATAACCGTATTAAAAATAATTTTTCATTTTTAATAGAGTAGCTAAATTAAAAAATTAAAGAAATAAAAAATGCCAATTTTTCAAATCTATAAAACTCCCAAATTAATTAATGTTAATTAAAACGCAAAATAAATAGTTAAATAAACGGAGACCAATATAAAAACAAAAAATATTCCTAAGTAATCCTTAAGTAAGCTTAAAAATTTTAGGATTTTTAATTTTTTTTTATTTGAAAAAATAAAGGTCGAAAGTTAAATATTTTTTTAAAAATTAAAAAATAAAATTCTGATAAATATTTCTATAATTTTTCCTATAATTGTATACATTTTAAAATTCACAAATTATTATTTTTGCTTTCTATTTTTGCACCTCATCCTGTGCTCTCAGCAGCTGGGCGTAGAAATGCTCGATGAGACGGTCGGTGGGCATTTGGTACAGCGAAATTTGCTCGTGGAACCGTTTGTACTCGGCGGAGGCGGCGAAGGCATCGACGGCGATACCCTTGCCCTCGGCGTGGAAGAAGTCGAGCAGGATGGCCAGGGCATCCGTCAGGCGCCGGTAGAAGCTGGGCTCCAGGCCCACATTCTCGTTGACGCACTCCTAAAGAAGAAAATCATGGAATTTTATATATTATAAAAAAAGATTTTTAATATTTATCGCGGAATTTCAAGGTATAACCTAAGTCTGATTAATTCAGAAATTCTTCAAATTAGACTGAATTTGTTGGATTTTTTATTGAACACTCGCCTGGAACAGCTTGAGCAACAACTGCATCTGAGCATACATCACACGTGTGAAGTTCCTGAAATGAAAAACAAATCGACAATTCATTGCCATTTAATTGCTATTTCATGCTTCAAAAAATGAAAATCTTTAACAAAAAATATAATAAATGATTAGCAACGGCAAATTTTTCATGTTTTCCCACGCGAAATTTATTTATTTATTTATTAAGATATTAAAATAATCGTAAATATTAAGTGTGCTCCAAGTTCTAACATAAGTTGTCCAAATCATAAATAAAATTTATTTAATTGCAAATTTTATAATTGTGGTCCGTGGATGCTAAGAAATTATTTTTCTTTTTTAAAGCGAATTCATAACAATCAGTCAATAAGGATTGATTTATGGGTTCCAAAAAATTAATCCTATAATGTTGTTTTTGACCTATTTATTATTCAATTTTTTATAGCTTATTGGATCAATATCGCGATTATTGATCTCAATTTCTAAGTGAAAATCTCCTAATTTTTGTGACCTGTGCAAAAGGCACCGGTGGACCAGGGACAGCTCCGCGTCCAGCAGCTTCACCATGGGTCGCAGGCACTCCTCCGTCGGACACGCGGCCGGACTCCACACCAGGTGGAAGATGGCCTTCTTGTAGGGTCCGGTCTGTCGGCGGACGAACTGGCCCACCAGCAGCTCGATCTGCTCCACGATGTTCTGGCTGCACGCGTCCAGCGGACGCTCAACGTGAAGTCGGAAGTCCTTGTCCTTGCGGGGAGGAAGAAATAAGTTAAAAGTAGAAATTTAATGAAAAATGGGCCATTACCTTTAAAAATTTGGCGCTAGTGGGAAAGTGGTCCTTTTTGGGACTCTAACTTTTTTTGAGTCTCGGGACTCAAAAAACTTTTAATTAAGTGAAAAATAACTCAACTTTTAATTTTAGATTGTATTACTACTGGCACCAGCACCTTGGAAAAATATTGGAAAAATAATGTTCTATGCCAGTAATCTGTGCTGGCACTGTGTGGAAAAATATTGGAAAAATAAAGTTCAATTAAGCCAGGGGGGAACATTTATTCGATGCATTTGTGAAATTATTACGCCAAAGATACAATTTTGAATAATAAAAGGATGAAAATTATCAATTTTGAGTCCCGAGACTCAAAAAAAGTTAGAGTCCCAAAAAGGACCACTTTCCCACTAGCGCCAAAAATTTTCCTTTTAAAAATGATGTAGGAAAATTTATTACAAAAAGCAAACAATTGGAATTGAATATAAAAAGATGAACCAATAATTTAAGAGAATTTCTATTGATATTCAAAATTTGACCATTTTGAATGGATTTCGCAATAAATTTGGATATATAATTGTAACAATTCAATAATTGAATTTGTGGATTTTTGGAACCTATAAGATTTCTGCCAAGTTCATTTATAAAATCCAATGATATTTAAGTTATATTAAAAAATCTTCGACTATGTCTACAAAAGTTCAATCTATTAAATGAATTTTCCTCCCCTCTTACCTTGGTTTTCCGTTCGTACAGTGTCGCCAGTTCATCCAACCTCAGCCGTTCCGTGCATGCCAACACTCGTCGGACCTGTTCACAGCTGTTCACCTGCAAAATTAAATGATTTTAAATTTTCATGAAATCGGTTCTTCGGAGATATAAAAATTCTGGGTTTTCATACCATCGCGGCGAATTGATCAATCTGCTCGGTGCTCAGGCGCTCCGGAGACGACGGGGCTGCGTTGGTTGTTGGAGTTGTAGGTTGCCCAGCCATGTGGGGGTTGTTGTGACCAATGGCATGGCCAATTGGAACTTGGTCGAAGGGCCTGCGCATCATCAGCTGGTCGGCAAAGTGTTTGCCGACTTTGCACAGAAGACGCACTAGCCTGGAAGAAAATTTTGGAGGAATTTGAAACTATTTTAATTATGGGTTATGAAATTAATCTTTATGGCCAAACAAATGAACACATGAGAATTTGTATAAAAAAATAAATTGTTTTATTGGCGAAAATCCATCGTTTTCATATTCTAAGAATTTTATTTAACTGCTCAGGAGCAGTTAATAGAAGATAACAAAGTTGCAAAACCTTATGGTTAGCTCGGCCCTCAGCAACAGATTGGTCACCTTCGAAATTGAAAATAAATAATTTAATTCTTAATTACTTAATTTTATTTTAAACCTATTCAGATTATTTTTATAATTTATCCCACTTTCAATCGTTCCCAGATGAACAAGAGTTGTTCCAGGATGTGGCATGTGTCCAATCCGGATACGGTTTGTCGTATATCGTTGTTCGGCACGATGATCGGACTTTGGGTGTCCAGATTGAGCGAAAGGTCCACACGGGCGAAGGCTTTCACTGGAAATATCATTTATATTTTATTTAAATATAATTTTTTGGTGAAATTTTATGATTTCTAAAAAAATTTTTCTTGTGATATATTGGTTGAAAAAGAAGATGCGTCAAAGTACATTGTTTTTATTTTTCGATAAATATTGCCTTGGCAAAATGCAGAAAATTTGATAAAAAGTAATTGATAATTAGGGCTGTACATTTTAGGGAAATCCCTATTTTTTAAAAAGACATGTAATCGTAGGGAAACGCTCAAAAACACGGTTTTAGACATATTTAAACGTATTTTGAGGAACTTTTTTCCTTATTTTCCCTATTTCTTAATCCCGGTTTGATTTTTTCCTATTTTCTCCCTATTTTGGCCATTTTTTAAGAAATTCTTCACAAAAATGCTATAAAAACCCAAAATTTTGGATTTTTTAGAAAATTTTTTAGTTATTTTTCTAAAAATTTTTCGGAAAATTTTTTGTTTTTTCCGAAAAATTTTTGGAAAATTTTTTCCAATTTTTTTTCACAAATTTTTGAAAAAATTCAAAAAAAAATTTTGAATTTTTTTAATTTAATATTTTATGAATCTTCAATTTTTATTTTTGAAAACATCTCAAGATATGGTTAAATTGATTTTATATGCTTTTTTGACGAAATTTTTGAATTTTTAGATCATATTTTGAAATTTTTGTTGCCTATTTTTGCCTATTTCGCCACTTTTCTCCTTATTTTCTCCCTATTTGGGCCTGTTTTTGCTCCCTAATAAATCCCTATTTTGGCTTACGGGAATTCCCTAAAATGTACAGCCCTATTGATAATGCATAAGATAATGCATAATAAATCACTTGAATTCATGGATAAATTTTTGGAAAATTTAACATTTCAGAAATTGTGTGCCCATGCAAATTCTTTAACAATAATTACAATTTATAATTATATTTTTGCCGAACAATATCTTTTTGCTATGGGTTGTAACTATTTATTTTTTGGATGATCTTCCATAGAATCTGAGTTTTTCCTAATGAGAAGAGAGTTTTTCAAAATAATTCGCTTTTTTTGAAATACAAACTTCATGTTTTGCCCAAAATTTGGAACCCATGGCTTTACCCAGTGCCAGTTCCAGCCACCGTTGGATGGCCCGGTCGAAGTGTTCGGCCCAGTCCAGCTGGTCCATCCGGCACTGTCTGCGTTGTGTGCCCACGCGGAGGGCGGCGAACTCGTTGAGGGCCAAATGGACCTGGAGCACGTTTCCCAGGTCGGCGCCGGAGGACAACGATGCCGCCGAATCTGTGTGGCACAACTGCAGAAAAACAAGAATTACCATGAAAAAGACAAATTTTAATATCCAAAATTCTGTTTCAATTTATTTATTGTCCACCTGCATGATCATCCGAAGCGCACCCCGTCGCTCACACATCATATTCGACACAATATACTCGTGAAGCTTAAAAAGATAAATAATCTTTATTTTTTGACCATTTTAATGCTTAAATATTAAATGGATAAAATTCCTAGATTCTCTTTGGATATTTTGGCTCTCGTAAAAAACAGTAGATTTTATTTTAAACCCATAAGATAATCCGTCAAATTCCTCCTAAGAAAATCATCTTGCCATGGTATCAAATTGGCCATAAGCGATGTCCGCGTAGTCGCATTCGGGCGCGTGCTGGCGGAACAAGGGGTCGAACTTGGCACATCGTGCCATCGTGGCGTTTAACGCCTGCGTCAACAGGGCTAACTCCTGCAAATTTTTTCCCCGAAACTACTTTAAAAATGCGTTAAAACTTTTATATAGAAAAAATAGATATTGACACGGTTAAATAAAGAAAAAAATTACCGAATGTAATTTTGAATTGACCTACACAGCGAACTCCATGCTCGGAATTTTTTAAGAATTTAGAAAGATCAATATTTAACAATAATTTTGAAAATTTTGGGTTAGTAACATTGCGAGTTTTTTCAACTAATATTTCAGCATAATGTACCCCATAAGAAATATTTCTTAAAAAATGCACAAAAATTGTCTTAAATCTTGAAGGAAAATTTGCTCCACCTAATGCGACATAGTTCGCTTCAAAAATAGGTGTGAGCTTAATTTTTGGAACAGCTCTTTGGGAATATCCGAGGGCTGATAGGCTATCAATCTGTACAAAATGGCAAAAAATGGGAATTACGAATTTTTGGGTCTTCAAAAATTAAAAAAACTAAAAATAGTATTAAGTTCGAATAACCCCCTGCCTGCAATGCGTTCAGCTGGGTTCCTTGCGCGACGTTGCGATGTGCACCGATGTTCGCACGGATGGCGTCGAAATGGACGCGGGCGGACTCTGCTAGAGTGCTGCGCAGTTCCTCCACGAAACTCTGCTGGCGCGGCACCAGCTGCGCGTAAACAGCATTTTCCCGAATAAGCCTGGAAATTTGTACGGGTTAAAAATAAAAAGAAGATTCCAATAGAAGTTTTTAAATATTTTTATAATTAAATTTATATTTTTTAAAAAGTGAAAATCCAAAAATATATAGAACTAACAAACAAGTCTGTTGGTAAAACAACGGAGTCCGTGCAATAAATGTAATTTTATTCGTCTGTCAAAGGCATTGGGTTGCGATAATTTTTTGCGATTGAGCATTCCAAAAACCTGCAAAATACTACCATTTCCCATTTAAAATGCGCGTCAGAAAAAGTCCGGCAATCCCTTTTGAAAAAATGGTATTGAAGCGATTGTTTTGATTGAAAAGGATAAATCTCCGCGAGATCACAAATTGAGGGGAATGAGCATCGGTAAAGGTATTTATTTGGACTAGGTGGAGTGACACGCCCACTTAAAGACAGAGTGGTCTTTGAATCCAATGCAATGAAATGAAGGAAGAGAGGCAAGGAGAAGAGAGAACAGAAGCGCCAAACGCATTCGACGAATCGTTTCGATACCAAATTCGAAAATAAAGGAGTCCCAGATTTCCGGACTTTTTTGACGCGCATTTTATCTACCTATAAACATTTGATTGTCTGCCTTTTGCGAGAGAGTTAGCATGATATTTTTGTTTAATTGTTTTATTTATATTAATAAATGAAATTTATTCCACATTTGTATGAGTTGCAAAGCACTTCTTAATTATATGCTCCAGTATTGAAGAGTTTAAAGTTGATGATAATCATTATATTCTTTGCCTTTTGGTACCTATAGCATCGAAGCATCTCGCCGAACTGTTCCAACTCGCTGCGTTTGGGCGACGGCGAGCGTCGCCGGCGACTGGACCCCGCGCGACGCATGCGCAACTGGAGACGATGTTTCATTACGCTAGCGCGACAATGGTCTGCGAACTGGACCAGCGAGTCCGCCAGCACGTATTCTTCGTCCTGTGATTTCGAATCATTTATAGATTCCTATTTTGTAGGGTTTTCACTTAAAATTCAATAGTTAGAAAAGGCCAAAAAAGCTAAAATGAGTTACCGTATTTTCTCCAATAGAAGCCCGGGACTTCTATTTTTCAACCCTCCTCAGAAGGGGGGCTTCTATTAGAGAGGTGGCTTCAATTAGATAGGAGGCTTATATTTATCAATCCCTCCAGGGATTAGGTGCAAAAATTAAAAGAATGAAAAATTCTCTCAACGAAATTTTAAAAAAATAGTAAAAATTCGCTATTATCTCAACATTTCAATAAAAATAATAATCAATTGCTATTTTTTAATTTATTTTATAATTAATATAGTCAAAAATCCGTTCAAAATTAAAGGGGCGGCTACAAATTTTTAGCTTTACAATGGCGGAGGGGGGCTTATAATGGAGAGGGGGCTTCTATTGGAGAGGGGGCTTCAATTTTTCGAACCCCCTCTTAAGGGGGGCTTCTATTAGAGAGCGAGCTTCTATTGGAGAGAATACGGTAATTATTTTTAATTGATCAATTGGAAAAATTTTAAAATACTTTTTGAAATTTAATAAAAATTATTTTAAAATGCAATAAATATAATTTTTTTCCCAATGGATCGAATCGAAAATGCTTATTAGACCCAGATTGGAGCTATTTTAGTTCTCTCCTTTGATACTAATCTGATTTTATATTTAATTGGCAATTTTAGAATTATTTTTTAAAATTGTTCTAGCAATTTTAAAAGTTGATCGCAACTTCTTTTAGAGGTGTTAGCATCATAAGGCGGTTAGTATTGATAAAATAATTTTATAGGTTCTATTTTTTAGTAAATGTAATTAGGATCTAGAATAATTGTTTATTTCAAAAACGGAAAAAGCATAAAGATTGAAAATTTCTCAAAAAAATCTACACAATTTTTAGATAATGAATTAGGAGACTGGGATTAAAAAATCTTTCGCATAGAATCATCTCTATAAATTTGTTTTATACAACATTCTTTAGTTTTTTTTCTTAAGCTCACCTTGTCAAGCTCCATGGGCTTCCACTTGGCGCAAAGTTGACCAAACACATCGTGCAACAGCTCAAATGCAATGCCCATCTCGATCATTTGAAGGTAGGCTAACCACTGGCTGAAATTAAGCGGATAATGCTAATTTTACTAAGCTGTTCAATTTTTTTAAATTTAAAAAAAACTCGATACACAAGGAAAGAAATTAGGGATATGTATCCTGATTTAAAATTTTGCAACTCGTTAAATTGTTTGAAAGCATCAAATAAATTGTCTTCCAGTGCATAATTAATCCATAAATGCAGGATCTTCTCAACCAAAAGATAAAGCATTTTCAATAAATAGCAATTATTGTTCTAATTTTAAGTTAATTAAGGTCCTTTATACCAAACAAGCCCTTCAATTTGCATTAAAAAACTTTGATTCAAATTCCCACCACATGAGCTGGTGGAGTTCCGTGAGGTCGCTCTGGACCGCGTGCTGGTGGAGGATGAGCAGTGCGGAGTCGGGCAGTTGGCCCCGGAAGGTGCCCACCGGCTCGCCCCGTTTGCTGATCTCGTACAGGGCGAACTGCTTGAGCAGGTCCTTGTGCTGCTGCACATCCACCAGCTCGTCCTCCTCCAGAAAGATGAAGTCGTCGTTGCGCTGCTCCTCCGTGCTGGACAACCGATGTTCCTCCCGGGTACTTTAATGATGGAAAATAATTTATATAGAAATTAGAACCAAATCAATTATGGATTATTAATTAAGTTTAAGAATTGGATAATGAATGAAAGATTTGAAATCTTTGTGGATTTACATACCTACATATAATAACTAATATAAAAAAGAAAAAAGCAACTCATCGAAAATATTTAATCGAATGATATTATCTTATCAACTAACTAAAATGAGATATCAAATCCTAACATTGGCGGGTGTGCAATTATATTTAAAAAATTCATATATTTTGATTTCTGATAAATTAAGATGCTGCAATTCAAAGCTGGGATTCAGTAGAGCGAACATAACAAGGATTCTTAAATTAAGTCATCAAATAGAAATTCATAAAAGTCAATCTAAAAAGTTATAAAAATGGCAAAACAAACATAAAAAATATTCTTAAAATATTCCCAACATTACCTCAGCCACAGCTTCAGCAGGATTTGTCCGGACACCTCGGACTTACTGGACCTTCCCTCAAGCCGAAACCACTGCTCCAGTCCGGCCGATGGGATGTCCTTGATGGGCACGGTGACCGAGCCCAGAAAATCATCGACTAGGTCCCCCGAACTGGTCCGGGCTGACTGGGTCACCTGCCAATTTAGAACCCAGAAAATATTTATTTAAAAATGAATATTTTTTAAATAAAAAATAATTAATCGATTGTTTGGCGCTCAATTTAATAAAAATCAAAAATGAAAAATAAACAGAAGTCTAATAATTACCAAAACAATGTACCTATATATTGTGTAGAAATTATTTTTATACACTAAGGTACCATATTTACAGTACTATCTTAGGAGTTTTGCAATCTATGAAATATCCTTTTCGCAGATAAAATTTTTGGTTAGATAAAAAAAGAGAATGATCAATATTAACCCATTGAGAATGATCAATGTTAGCTCAATATTTAAAAAGCCCCAAAAAGAATAAGTATCAATTGCAAAATAATTAATATTCCATCATGACTGTATAATATAATAATAATTTTACCTCTTTGAAGTACCGGCCCAATCCCTTGAGCCCCTGCACTTGGTTCAGCGATGTGACCACATCCAGCACACTCCGATTCTCGTCATCATGGTCCCTGTTAGGAAAATTAGAATTCAAATAAAAAGCTTTTAAAAAGATATTTATATAAATTTGGAGATTTATGGCCAATAAATTTACATACTTCTCAACAAATCTGTTAATGCCAAAGTTGGGGTCAGGTCATTAGAAAGAGTATTGGTTTAAAGTTTAAGCATAATAAAAAACTTTTTTCTAAACTAGGTAAGGCTAAGAAAATAAATAAATTTTTCTAAAAATAATTATGCTCAATATTTGGCTTTTTATTTCTTTTTTAATATCGCCACAGTAATTTTAGAACATTTTGAGATTTGTTTGGCTACACTTGTACTTCTTAACGCAATTGATCGTTTTAAAAATTCAGTACGATAATACTGATATAGTTACTTGAACTTTCCCCCACCAAACTCTCATTGATGAATTTTTCTGACCCATTTTCCTCACCAAATGTCCAGATGAAAACGGTCTGTGACATCGCCGATCACGAACTGGAACTTCTCGTTCCACTTGGGGTTCAGAGTTTTGCGCTGCACCGACGATGCCTTGATGATCCTGGCCGGAATGCCGTTGTCCGGGTCCAATGCCGCCTCGCGGGCCTTGCGCGCCGAGTGTGCGCTCGCTTTTCGCCGGAATGAACCGGAGAAGCGGTGCAGCAGTTGGTTTTTAGAGTGCACGCGGGTGCCGGATCCAGAATCAGCAGCCGACTCTCCGGTTTCCGCATAGTCCTTAAAGTATTTTAATGGAGTTGATGTATTTTTTATGAGGTACTCAAATTCAGTTTCATGGTAAATTTGCTTACACTGGTCGGCGACTGTGGATCGATGCTGGAATTCCCATCCGGGCTGCCTTGTTGACCGGATGCCTTGCGCACACTCGGGATCAAGCCAAGCATGACAAAGGGGTCCGAGAAGCCATCACTTGAGGGGAAACTGATGTTTTTCTATGGATTCAATTTTACATGTCCTTAGCGATCAGTTCTCGTGCCTCCAACAAAAGGACATTCAGCAACAGGATAGGGGGCTAAAATGGTATTTTATAGGTTAATGGGTTCCTTATTAGGCTTAAAATCTTATGCCATGATCTCAAATAGCTCTATAATTATAAATCTTAGATCTTATTGCATTTTTTACAGAGTCGTTTTAGACGTGCCTTATTTTCTTAATGAGCTACCGTATATTTCGCTCACCTTTTCCCTCCGGGCCCTCTCCATCAGAGTCTGATGAGTGCGTTCATCAACTTGGAACGCAGACTTGGCATAACGTGTCAATTGGTCATCGGTGGTGACTGCCTCCTTGCCAATTTTATGCAAAATCGTGTACAATGTCTCTAGATACAGATCCTAAAAACAGAAAAAAGATCATTTAATTTAAAGGTTTATTGACTGCTCAATTGCATCAATTATTGACTTGCTGAAAACTTTTTATGATTCGTTTTACTCATTTTTTTGTAAATTAATTTACTAGTTGCAAAAGTATTAGAATTTGTCTTAAAAATTAGAAATTTGCAATTTGGGAAGCAATATTTATTTTTCTATCCATTAATTCTATAATATATAATGTAGTATTATTATATGTATCGATGTTCCTTTATTGGAATTCTTTTTTGTAGTTATCCCACTAATATTATAAAATGAAATTCTTTTGGAAATTCTACACCTAAAAACTCGAAACCCGGCACAAAACTCTAAATTCCTCACAGTCAAATATCGAATTTCTCATTATTACAACTGATCCTATGACCATTCTCTAGTCAATTTTTCCTTTTTCCGAAATGTTTTTTTTCCAATAAGAACAAGATAATCTAATTATCCCTCCAAAATCACTGGGATCTATTTAAAAAGTACTAAAGAATAGAAAAGACTTTTACTATAAACGATTATTTTGAATAAAATATAAATAAGACTATTCATTATGCATTTAATATGAAAAGAGATACCGGCCTGAGCAAAATAAGAAAAAAAAATTACCATAGAGAAATACAGGATTCTGACTTCGAAACAAGTTCCCATTGGATTAAAACTTGCCGGAACTTTAAAATTTGTTTATTGGCCAAGGACAATCAATCATTATTGATTGATTTCTAACGAGATATCGATCATCGATTATTTAGTCAAATATTGATTAAATAGTCAATAAACATCGACTAGAGTCCTGACAATCGGGCACCAAGAAAAAGAAAAATTGTGCATCATCATGTTTCTCATCAGACCGCTTTGTCGGCGCTGACCGTTAATGAAATCCCGATAGAGGTGCCATAATTTTTTGGTACCTATTAAATGTCTTAAAGTTTCGGTGTTCAATTGCTTGCACCATCGATTTAACTCTTCCCCCCTGCCTCATTTTTCACCGACTTTTATTTGTTTGCGTTGTTGTTCCGGGTCTTCTCGGCCCTTCTGCTGTGCGGGTCGTTTCAACGAAAATTGGGCAAAGCGTTCGCTCAGCGGCTTTGTCAGCGGTGCCGGACTCTTCCGGCGTGCCAATTCCGGTCCGGAAATGCTGCCGTTGTGCCGCTGCTCCGTTCCTCCGGCATCGTCCGGGTAGCGTTCCGGAATGATGCCGATCAGCTGTTCCGGCTCATCTTCACCGAGCCGTTCGAAGAATTGACCGTCGGAGTTTTGGACGCTGAAAAACGGAAACATTATCAATTAATGACATAATAATATATAATGATTGAATTGAAGGCATTTCAAAGTTCATGTCCCAAAAATCACCAAAAGATCTCATCATAAGATCAAATAAATGTTGACCTGAATAAGGATAAATAATTAGGATAATTAGGACTCGTCGAAGATTGGTCGTCGGATATAAATTATTTTATTCGCAAAACTGGAAATAAATAATTAATATTATGCATTTTATATAAAATATTTATTGAGATCACAAACTCCTCGACATTTTTGGAATCCTTATTTTAACATTTTATTATAACTTTTACCCAAGTCCCAAAAAGATGGGTTGTGATTTTAATGGTAAAAATTTATATTTTTCTAAAATTCTTTAAGAAATACCTAGTACAAGGCTTTCCTTTTGGAAGAAAAATTTTTATTCCCGTTAAGTTTGAAATAATGAGGTGGTATTCATTATTAATTATTCTATCTAGATTTATTTTTGTAAAATTGTAGAAAAAAAACTTTAGAGAACCTAGATGTAGATGTGGGATTATCACAAAAAACTTAAAATGGAAATTTATTTTTTTTTTTCACATTGCTCGACGCTCGCGGATGCGGACGATGCTGGCGTCCTCGGCTCCATCATGAGTTCCGACGCCAGCAGCACCCGCGCCAAGGGCCAACGCATCAGCGTCAATGTCCACCAGGTCCCGAGACACCTGTCCAGGAAAAATTCGAAATTTAAATTTCATATCTCAACATTTCAAAATCCTACTCTATATCAAATTTTCCCTCCATAAATGGCGAAAACTCCATCCGATTCTCTTTAAAAATACCATAAAATTCTAATGTTTTTTTTTTAAAAATTTATTTTAGACCAAATCTAAAAAATATTCTTGAACTTCTTCTAATAAAATCGAATTTCCTTCTACCTGTCGAATGTATCCGGCAGCCCGCGACAGTTGACCCCGGGCCCAGCTATTGAATTTGGTCACCGGCCGGTGGATGTTCACGTTGACGTTCACATTCATGACTTTTTAGAAAGGAAGTTGAAAGGTAATTTTGTATATTCAATAATCTTAATACAAAAAATGACGATGATTATTGTCTACGATCGATCAAAAACTCATACAATCTCCATATGATTAGTGACAAATTAAATCATGTGGATGTTTTTTTGGCGCCAATCTCCATGAATGATCTTGATCTTAGAATTTTTCTGATGGCCATTGAATAAAGTGTAGCTGTATGTAGAATTGGTAAAAATATACGATGAATTTTGTTCCTCATTTTTTAGGAGGGAATTACGTGACAATCCACGGATAAAATTCATGTCCACTAAGGGCTTAAATCCTGTGGCTTTAGATCCCATTTTACTTGAAAAATAATTTTTATAAAGTCTATGATTTTTAAAGAGGCATTCAAGGAGGTAAAACCCAATTCTGCTTTTAAAAAGAGAACTATCGCTATTTTTACTTGGGATTAGTTCAAGCTAAAAAATCTAAATGCGTAATGATCTAGAAATGATTGGTAGAAGGATCAGATTTGCATATTCTCCACATTAAAACTCGTTTTAAATTTCACTAACAGAAGCTAATTTTACAACAAGAAAACAACGATTTTTAGAACTTATTTTTGACCGAAAAATGGAGAAGAGAAGATGCTAAAAGTTTTTTACTTAAGATTTCATGGATTTTAGAACCCATTCTAAAAAATCGAATTTGGTGGATAAGCTAGACCATTCCAACATGGAATAAATGTATCAAAACATCGGACCAAAAATTCGAAAAACAATTAGTTAAAACACAGAAAAAAGTTTATATTTAAATTTTTCATTATAGGAAGGAATATGTTATTAGCTTTATTTTGATCTAAAATATCCTTTTTTGGAAGCCAACAAAAAGTTTCAATTTGGATTTAATAATATAATGAACATTATATAAAACTTAATTATTTGTCATAATTAAGCAATTATTAAAAAATTTCATAATAAAATTCGGCGCTAAACCGAAAATCCACTTCCTTATTCTTAAAAGATTTGAAGCTTATGTAAAATGAGAAAATGGGTTTCTAATAAAATTTTCTAATTTATTTCTGAAATTAAATTTTTTAAAAGAACCCACAAAATATACTTACTGTTAGAAATAGGGTTACATTATATTATTCGAAAGCTATTAAACGCAAAAAATGCAAGACTTAAAGCTCATATCGTAAAGACACCACTTACCACTTCTAATGGAAAGAAACTTTTAGAGCTTTTAAGGGCGGAATTTCATCTCCTTATTACAACTTTTATACAAAGTAGAAGCCTTTTAGGAGGTTTTAAGCCTAAGCGCATGACGGAGAAAGTGTGACGAAGAAGGGGACAAAAAGTGAATTGAAATGTGAGCCTTGGCATGGATTAAGGGGCGTCGCGAAATTAAGGCAAAACTTCGGAAAAAACAAAACATATTTTTGAGGGAAAAATAATAAGAAAATTACCTTTTAAGGAAGTGAAAAATGATAAGAGATGAGAAGTAATTTTTAGGCAAATAAGTGCAGCAGTTAAAATTTTGGAAAACGAAAATCTTACAATATAATACACGAACATTTTTTACGGATCTTTTTTCCAATAACATTGTTAAAAATAATTTTTTATTTATTTTTTATTGTGAGCAATGAAAACCGCATGCATAGGACATTGAAAAATAAAGATAAAAAAGTTAATGTTATTGTGCCGCGAGCAAATTTTGTAGAATTTTAGTTTTAGTAACCTATAAAAAATATATCAAAAATGTTTTAATAAAACAATGAAAAATAATGTGCAAAAAAGACAAAAATAAATCAAGTTCAAAATCTGAAATCGATATAAAATAAAAATTAGGTCCGGATGATTCTAAAAGAATGTACATAAGTTCGATTAATAGGAAAATGAATATGTTCTATTTTCAGTAGAAATTTTTAGAAGTCACTAAAAATTTCATCCAAATTTTTAAAAGGAAAAAACATCCCAAATTGGAGCTCATAAAATTTGCTGAATATTTACAATTAAAAATTTTTTTATTTCTACAACCTGTCAAGCAATATCGATATAAAGGTTAAAAATAAAACATGAAAAATAATGTAATTAGAAGTAACAAGCGTATAAAGCATCAAATTTTTGTCAAAAATTTTTCAATTTTAATACAATAGGTCTTTGTGGTATTAAGGATTTTTTGCGCCTTTTATTGAAGCTTTGGTTGATGAATCTTCTCTTCCTTTTGTTACGCGAAAATTTTTAAATAGATTTTCTGGATCAAAAAATTAGCTGTTTTGGTGCGAAATTTAGAGTTTTTCAGTTGTATATCCAAGCCCATTCATTAGCCAAAGTGTTCCATTTCAGTTAACTTTTTTGGCACAGCATTTCTTTGCAAAATGGCATCGAATCGCAAAAAAGAGGAAGAACATTTTCATTCGGCATCTGCTGATGGAAGTGGGCAAAGCTCCTTTGGGACACATTTCATGGGCCGTTACTCCGAGAGAGGCCAAGGCCAAAAATAATTTCACCTTTTACGCCGTGGATGCACCCACATCTCATCGCGAAATTGATGAAGGAGCTAGCTTATCGCGAAAGAGCAAAATTTATTGCGGAAAAATGGACAAATTTTTTTGCTTATTAGATAGTGGAGAACGATAAAAAATTTAGATAAAAATAAATTAAATTTAGATAGAAATAAATTAAAGCTTTAGAGGCGAATATAGCCAATTTTTGGTCAAAAAAATTAAAATAAAATAGCAATGACATTTACCAGTTAAAACGACAACTGCACGATTTTTTTTTACAAAATTGTGAAAATCATATTCTAAAAGAATATTAAAAAAAATTATCTTGTTGAATTAGTATTTTTTAGTTTTTTTTGTTAGGTCGCAAATGCCTTTTTTGCTAGGAGGCGCAAATGTCGGGGACGCAAATGTCGGAACGAACACCTATTTTAATGGGTGACCAAAAACTAATTAAATATAATGACAATAATTCATCTTATTATTATTTTCTTGATAAAAGCAAGAATGATTTTAGAGACTGGATATAAAAACTAAGTTATTTAATGGATATAGGCCAGAAATTAAAAAATGATGAAAAAATTCATACAACAAATTTTTGTGATTTAAGAATGAGTTTTAATGTGCATATTTAAAATTATATTAATTCTGGCAAAATTTTTAACAGGAATTACAGATTTTTCGTAATCAATTTTTCTCTGAAAAGCCAATTTAATGTACAAAATTATACCGGTATTTGTAAAAAGAAAACAGCAGAAAAATGGGCATTCTCAACTAAATAACATTTATATAAATCATAAAACGTTTACAGAATAAAATGCCAGAATGCATTTGCAGACAGAAAATGCCATTCCCCGGAGGCATAATCATGGCTTTTTGTTTTTGCATTTGTTCCGAGCAAAAGCGAAGGTGTGACGGGGGAGGGG